>OMOT01068609.1:0-15874 GCA_900312575.1 Acanthochaenus luetkenii | reverse complement strand
GAAATTAGAACGCTGCGACAAACTACGACAGCTCAGGCCTCAGTTTCAAACTTAAACTACATAAGTGCAGTAACTATCCAAGCCTGATTTTTATTTAAGAATACAAGCATATTTACATGATCAGAGTCGTGTGCAGTCGGTTTACAGTGAGTCCAGTTGCTGAAAATACACGTTCCGATAGGACCGATGTCACAGGCAGCAGAAGTAGCTTCACGCTAACTTTGCCAGCCTCGGGAATCTTCCTCCGTGGACTTTCCACCAATCTGTGGGACTGACATTTAGCGGTGGTGGAATGTCCTTCAGAAAGTTGTCCACTTCTGTTTCCATGTCGTTGGTGCGGGTGAAGTAAGTTAGTGGTCGCGCAAGAGTAGCATCATTAGCTTCGCGTCTCACAGGCTGAGCCCTTGCTTCCTGGACTGCAGTACTGCAGCACTGCCTGTGACCCCCGACCCCCCTGTTGTCGGTCACATGGTTCGCTTCGTCTTCTTATGTGTAGTGCGCACGCCCTCTTGTGTTTAACTTAATGATTGCATTTCACCAACAGCTCCCATTGACACAATTAAGATGAGATCTCAAGTAGTTCAATTTGATGGTTACGTTTGAAATGCTCATCGACCAAATTATTAACGATTGTTAATCGATCAACGACTAATCGTTAACACCCCTATCATAGATATCAGCATTGGTTCAGTGTTTGAGACTCTGGGAACATCATGTGTTACTATGGCCAATCCATGTCATCATTTAACTTAACATTCTGGTGACAGCCATGCTGAACATTCCAATATCCTGTGCCTTGTACACAATCCTGTCGTGCCAACGATTATTTCCATGACTACAACATAAAAATTATATGGCAGCCATCTTGAAGTGTACCAAAATGTATTACCATGGCCCATCAGAAAAGTGGCTGTTCTATTCATTCTATTTCTGTGCGACAAACGAACACAGTTGTGACTGGGCCACTGGGGCAGTCTACTGTACCTTCTCTTTCACTGGCCATGTCAGCAGTGTAAATAATAAGTCCATGATCAATAAGAGCTGGTACATGTATCACAATTACACAAGTGTCATTTTCAGTTTTTTGTCAGAGTGCTGGCATAATTTTGACAACCACCCTTCTTACTCCTCTTCCTCAGGTTACCTTTCTACATTAGTGCTTACCCTTGTTTGTTAGCACAAGGGATAGTTACATGTGTTGAGATAGCTGATATGTGCAGCCCAACATGTTCAACAAGAAACCTTTCTAAGATGCTATGCTTAATCATATTGTGTTACTTGTTAAAATATTTAGCTACTTAGCTGTATAACTGTATCTAGCCAGCTGGCCCAAAGCAGCAGTTCCTAACTGTCAAATTTTCTGTGCTTTGATCAGTCGAGAGAAGCTTTGGATATGTATGGAGTATTGCGGTGGAGGATCTCTGCAGGACATTTATCATGGTGAGTTTTTTCTTCATTCATAACTGGTCAGTCATAAAATGGTTTATTACTGTTTACATTGCTAAATCCATCTCTATCATTTGACTACACTGTTGGCAAGTCTTGGCAACTAGGCTAAATTACTTGTCACAATCCTGACCCTGGATACATTAAATTAAACTCTGTGTGGGGGGGGGGTATTTATAGTGACAGGACCTCTCTCAGAGATTCAGATAGCCTATGTCTGCAGAGAGACCATACAGGTAATTATTTTTAAGTAATATTTAAAAGTTTGCATTTTCAAATGAATCCATTACAGAACACAAACATCTCATTCACAGGGTTTGGGATATCTGCACAGGAAGGGCAAGATGCACCGTGACATCAAGGTACCACTTTTTTTCAATTTTATATGTATATTTTTTTTCTTCTAATTTAACATTCATTTATCCAGGTTAGTCCCATTGAGATTAAATATATCTTATACATAGGGATTTCTGGATAAGGAAGCAGCATCTCATCCCATTACAGACAGATAAATAATAAAAACATTTCATAATAAGTAATGTATAATCTCAGAATATATCAGAACAGAGAACAGCAGATAAAAAAGAGAAACAGTAGCACAACCCTGTCACCATAATTAATGTCACCATAATTGGCACTGTTGGCTTCAAAGCAATCCAGTGTCTGACTTTGCTCTGATGCAGTGGCGCTGCAGAGGTGTAAACTGAAGTCACAGGAAAAGGGTGGCCGGGGATGTGCTTGCACGGAAGCATGTGACCAATGGCGTCACTGGCAGTGGTTTTCAGGTTGAGCTGAAGTTGATCATGCCTGGCGCATTCACACAGACTGTAGCCTCAGTCTCTCCTGTTATCACAGAAGGTCAGGGCTGGGCCTATTATATTTACTCAGCTCTACACAGTGAGCACTTCCTGTTTCCTCTGCTCTCACCGCAGGATGCCAGCAGGCCGACTGTCAGTCACAGCCAACAGAAACACTGTCAGTGGAACTGTCAAAAAGCAGTGATACATGGAGTGACTTTATGGGCAACTCAAATCAGTATCAGTGTCAGAGCAATTAATGCTTTAACCAGACAAGATATTTGACACCGTGTCTCACTGTGTTGGCTGTTGCTTAGAGTATTGCCCATATGCATCATCACCCTTAAAGGGGATGATTACAACAACTCAACAATAATTCTATAAGCATTATGGGGCGGCAGTAGCTCAGGAGGTAGAGTTCCCACCCAGCAACCGCAAGGTTGAAGGTTGGAGTCCAGCTCCTCCCGGGGAAAAGAAATCTGTCGTAGTGTCCTTGAGCAAAACACCTAACCCCAAATTGCTCCCGTTGAGCAAGTTGGCATGCCTTGCATTGGCTGCCTCTGCCAACGGTATGATGATATGTAAGTCGCTTTGGATAAATGCGTCTGCTAAATGCCATAATGTAATGTAATAAGCCTCGTTGGTCTCATGATACTAAAATGTCAGTCATGCTCTCTTGAATGTCTGTCCCTCCAAATTAAATGCATGTTTCTGCTCTGTAAATTGTAAGCATTTTCAAAGTATAATACCTTTCCGATTCAAGCCACAAGTCTCATCAATGCCTTCATGAACTGCTTGATGTAGGGCAATGTGAATTCTTTTCTTTTTTTTTGAACAGGGTGCCAACATACTTCTAACAGACAACGGCGATGTGAAGTTAGGTAAACTGCTCTACAGCATCTTCATTCCTTAGAATGGACTTACGGTCTTAAACTCTTGCGTAGATTTCAGCCGTGTGTGGATTGCATAATCTGAAAAGCCCCGTCACTTCTTGTTGCAGCTGACTTTGGAGTTGCGGCCAAAATAACTGCCACCATTGCCAAAAGGAAGTCCTTCATTGGAACACCTTATTGGTGAGTCTTTCACCCTCATGAAATGAACCAGTGGGCCTTTGAAAGGGTTTGTTGGATTGTTTCAGGAACATTTTAATTTTTTTCAGGATAATACTACCCAGTTCAAGGTTAGTCTTATTGAGAGAGCCAATGATTAAGTACTTGCAAGCATGGTGGCTTAGGAGTTAGAATACTGTCCTTCAACCAAAGTACTCGGGTATGAGCTCCCATAGAGCAAGCTTCTGGCCTGTTGAAGTGTCCTTGAGAAAGATGCTGAACCTCTACCAGCTACAGGGGCGCTATTCTGCAGCTGACCCTGACCTCTGACCTCCCTGTGGAGGGGGGACAAGTGAAAAGAGAATCTTCCTACAGGGATCAACAAAGTATCCCATCATTAGTAGTATTGGTTGAACCAGCCATGTTTTTACTACAAGGAGGCCTCCCTAACCACCTTTTCACCCACATTTTTGGAGACTCACTACTGAAGCCTTGTCCTTAATTTGTGTAGGATGGCTCCAGAAGTAGCAGCAGTAGAGAAAAACGGGGGCTACAACCAGCTGTGTGATATCTGGGCAGTCGGTATCACGTCCATTGAGCTGGCCGAGCTGCAGCCCCCCATGTTTGACCTACACCCAATGAGGTACAGTTCACTTTCCTCAGACATGATCAATCGGAGCTTCCTCAGATGATTCTTATGCCAACTGTCATACATGGACATTCTAGGGACACAGGAATATCTGGGTGTAGGGTTACAGACCTTTGCATTCCTTAACTATTGGTCGCTTACTATCAGTAATAGGAACTTAAGCATATTCCCCTCGTGCACTCTGTTTAAGTCACTCTGGATGTAATGTACTGTATGGGTTTTTTTTTTCTTAGGGCATTGTTTTTGATGTCGAAGAGCAGCTTTCAGCCTCCCAAGCTAAAAGACAAAACCAAATGGTGAGTGCTGCATATTTTGCTCTTTTAGGATAGTATTGAGGATCACTGTATTAAAACAAAATGATCTCTTCCCCCAGGTCCACGGCCTTCCATAACTTTGTCAAAGTGTCTCTGACAAAGAACCCAAAGAAGAGGCCCACTGCAGAAAAGCTCCTATCAGTAATAAATCTAATTTCTGTCTTAGAAGTATGGTAGAATCTTGTTTATCTCCAGGTCTTTGGGAGATTTAAATGTTTGAAACAAAGAAACACAATGCAATTCCTCACCAGAATCTATTCAAAATATAAAACATGCATGCTAGCAAATTCTCAAATGTTCTGTATGTATTCAGTCTTTATTTGCAGTTGAATCTAGTTAACAAAGTAATTACAAACTGCTATTAGAATTGCGTTGCTGTATTTTTTTGCACACTGTGCCAATTTCATCAAATTATCGCTTCTGAGTCCTGAAGTTCAGACAAACAAGTAGAGCTTGACATTCTGCCCAAATCCGTCAGGACCTGACTCGGCCCAATGGGCTTATGTCTGGTTTCTAGCTGTTTGGTTCAGACTCTGGTCCAAAAATATTGCTCAAAATGTATTTTATCACCAGTTTATCAATAGAAGGTTATAAGCAATTACATTATTTAATCAAGTCACAGAGCTAAAAAACACATGCTAAAAGCTCAGTTTCAAATTTGCAGGCCTGAAACTATAGACACATTTCTACTGTTAACTTAAAAGATAATTTCATTTCTATCATCATTAACACAGTCCATGTCTCTGTAGATGGTTGTCTCAACCTAATGGTCCAGGATCACTAGGTTGAATTAGTTTATGGAAGTGAAACTAGGCCTCTGATCTCCCTTTCTCCAGGGATGTAATGTTTTACACCTAGTTGCATGGGTGTCACATTATATCCGATTAGGGATGTCAGACTGTTGGTATAAATAGACACTTTTACAATAAACAATTCTCCAGAGACGTTCTAACTTATAAGAAGTTATAACCCTGCTGTATTTCTTGCAGCATGTGTTTGTGGCCCAGACTGGTTTGACAAGGAGGCTCGCTGTCGACCTCCTGGATAAGATGAACAACCCAGACAACCACCAGCATTACAGTGAGGTGGATGATGATGACCTTGAGGTAATATCTGATTCCATTAGTTATACTTATAATAAAATAACACCAGAACAATGGAAAAATGTACCTATACTTTGAAAATGAAGGAGTTATTTAATAGAAATTGGAGACTAATGGACTTTCTACACAGCCAACAGCGAAGTAATCAAAACATGGACACTTTAACCAATGTGTAAAAGTGTATACCTATATGAACCCTGCAGAACTCGATAACAAAACAAAGCAATTAAAAAAAGAATTGGCCCAGTCAAATATTATACTAGCAAACATTGTTGTATCAATAAAGAGTTCCATGCAAATGCATACCCCATGGCCTCTGCATCAGTGGTGAATGCGAATATTAGCATAGCATGTGTTTTCAGCAACTTGGCAATAAAATATAAAAGTTGAGTGTTTCAGTCCAGTGTGTTCTCACGTTCCCCTGAAACTATTCTCCCCCTTCCCCTCCCCCTCTCTTGATTTTCTCCTTCTACATTATTATTCTAACTGGCATCAACATCATATGTATGTGGCAGCCAAAGAGGTGGTACCAGTGCCTTAAAAAGACCATTGTGCTGTTCTCCCCCTGACAGCAGTAGCACTGTCTTGGCCATGATGAATGAAAAAATCCCTGAAGGCTATTGACTGCAAGGAATGGAGCTTGTTTTATACAGACAGCCTCTGGGGTGAATAATAATGTGATGATGCATACATGTGGAAGAAGTAGCTCTGGGTTCTACTTTAACTTGACATACAAGCTTCAGATTTTGTTGCCACAGGTCATTTTGAAAGACACAAATAATAATTGTGCCAAATGACTGAAGGCTACTTCAGTGTTGTATAATGTGATAAAAACACTTTAAACTGTTCTACACTTGTTATGTCAAGTTCTGCTACCACAGCACAGATCTTACTTTCTTTTTATCTCTCATTCACTCTTTCTTCCAGCCCCTCTCTGAAGTCAGACACACCATCCGTTCCACCAACAAGCAAGCCAGAGCTGAGAGGACACGCTCAGAGATAAACTGTAAGTGAACAGCCCATTTCTACCCTCACTGATTGTCAACAGGCTAAAAGCTCACAGCCATCACATCTAGCAAGTCCCATCCCCCCAGACCCATCACTGTTCTGAATCTGTCCCTGTTTGACTCAGCCTAGCCGTTTAGGTCGATGGAGATCCAGCGGGTTGTCTGTTTGGTCATCCAACTAATCCTGCAGCACTGGCACAGTTCCAAGCCACAGCATATTGTAGCGTGTATAAAAATAGCCCAGGGGTTCATGGAAGAGAAAGTGGTTGTAGTGCCGTCTACCATGCCACTATGTCGCATGTGTTGTCTTTAAGTAGCATGTAACTGTCCCTCACCCTCTACTCAATTATGAAGCGTTGATGAAAACGCTGAGGTGCCTTGTGGAGTTTTTTTCTTTTTTATCAACAGTTGGTACAGAATTGAACAGATAATCCAGTTTAATAGATGATGTATATTTATATTGGTTGCAACCCTTCAGGTAAGTTGTGTGTTTGTGTTGTACTCAGTAGTTGCAGATAAAGTTGTGTGTCTTGTGACTGTCCTGTCAGAAGGCTGTGACTGTTGGTAATTTGATTAATCTGGGTTGATGTAGTAACAGTCCAGTGGTCGGATAAATGTGTGTTTTGGACATTAGTTGTTGTTTGCATTTGTAGCTGTACATCCTTCATAGTATGTGCTTGTTATATGTGCGTCTGTTTGTACTGGTCTCAGTGATCGTTTGTACTAGAGTATCTCCTGTCTGATTTTGTTTATGTCTCACTATTATGTCTGACTTTCCCCCTGAAGCAAACAATGGAACAGACCAAGGAAGGACATGCTCAAGTCCTAGCTTCACTGAGGGAGACAGTGGGTACCCAGGTTAGTGACAGTGTAGTGAGACAGTGTGTGTATGCATACTTCCCAAGCTCGCACCAAAGTGTCCCTGAGAAATAAGATAATATGCTAGCATATAACAGAACATTGTGTTTGATAATGAAGTGACACTAATAAGGTCAGTTCCTCTGCATGGGGTGGCTACCTGCTTTGGCTTCAGTGGTTGACTGAATTGGTCTTTGTGACATCTGGGTTCCTGTCAGACTTACTGAAATAAACGGAAGTTGTAGATGACTAATCAAATGCTAACAATGAAAGCGTTTGAAGTCCTTTCTCTCACCAGTTAAGAAGTTGAATGATTTCTGAACTTCACTTTCTGCAATGTTTGCGCTGTATATTGGTTTTAGTCAATCTTATTGTGACTCACCTGCACTTTTATCGGTACCTTAAATACAGCAACACCTCCATGTTGTCAGCATACCTCAGGCAGAACAATGACTGGGAAATAAATCTGTGGTCTAATTCCTAAACACAAACTTCCGTTGTTAGTGAAAGGAATGAGAAGCTGATTATGTGGGAGTATTTATTGTTAGGTTGGTTGGTTGGTTTGTTGGTTTCTTTTGCCTTCGTTAGTTCAGCAGGAGCATGTCATGTTTATACTGGACACTGAACCAGTCTCCTCTATTGGATCAACTGTTTGACAGCACTTGACCTCAAACCTAAACTTAGAGGAGTCTGTGTTCCATCATGCATTTCTAATTCTTGCCCTCTCACCAATATTTCCCTGAAGTGAAAGGTTCTGGTCATTGTCAAGTATGATCTGTGTTTGTCTTTGGTAATCTATGCATCCTCAGGCTCCAGACCAAATATTCAAATAATAGCATAATAAAGCAGTATCAATTTCAGAAAAGCTAAGGCAGTTACATTGTAATGAAAGCAGTTTATCTGATTGTTGGTCATTCTTTCATGTGACTTGGTGGTTTTATGGTAAGAGCCTAGACTGCTTGTACTAATGCACGAGGATACTCCTATGGCTTGAAATCTTGGGCAATGATGCCCTCTACTGCTAAAGGTGTGCGTCGGAATTGTTTTTCAATAATCTATTTTTGTCATTCACAGTCGACAAGGTTCAGTTTGAACCTCCACTCCGGAAGGAAACCGAGGCTCATTCTGAAATGGTGATAATCTTGTCCAATTTGTGGCAAATCATCCTCCTCCTCATACTTGTATATGTCCTTTCTCAAGTATAAAAAATGTTCTGCTTATAACCAATTCATTTTACCTGTATGTGGTAAACACATTCATACCCTGAAATTAAAGAATGTTGCTTTTATTTTTATTTGTTGGTTCTTTTTTGTGTGCATGTGTGTGACTTTCCACAGGAAGTGAGTAAAGAGAATGACTTCACTTCCCCCTGGAGTCCCTTTGCTGAGGGAGGAATAACAACCAGGTAATCCATGGAAACTGTTGTCATGGGAACTGTTCCTTCTTTCTTTTTCTTTACCTGACTGAATTTTGTCCTTTTATGAGATTGTGGGAAAACACGAGCATACACAAAGCCTGCAAGGATGAGCGTTTTATATAAATTAATCTCCAGAGATGGGACTGATGCATGACTCAAGTTTTATTGTTCTGTTGGTCTAAAAATTACCTCAGTGCGTACTTGGATTAAAAACAGGACATTACAAAATGCAAACATCCATAGAATAATAGTAAAATATATAGTATAGTGAAGGATAGGATCAAGTAAATAAAAGTATTGTATGAAAAATTATGACTTCTTATAAATAGACGACTAGAGTTTGTTAGTCTTAAGTACAGTCAATCATTTGGTTCAATAATATGTTTGAGCTTCTTTCTGTGTGATTTCTTGTAATATCCATTGTTCACTCTACTAGTATAACATTTTTGTTTTGGATGCTCCTTATACTCACCGTCTCTGAGATTAACCTGCTCCATTCACTCTACACTGGAGCTAACCCTTTCTCAATGCATGACCGCACTTGACCCCCATCTGCAGTGTGCATTTGGTTTAGCCTATACGGTCCTCTTCACTTGTCTGTGTGCTTTGACTGTATTTGTTCCACTTATCTCTGTCCTCTTTCGTCTCTCTGTTGCCTTGTCCCTCCAAGGAGCCTTCTCAAAAGCGTTGAGGAGGAATTGTTCCAACGGTAAAACTAACACTGTGTGTCCTTTAGCACGCCATCCACTCCACCCCCTCCACTGCTGGTTGTGTGTGTCAGAGCTGGTAGTCGCTGGGCCCTGGCCCTGTTCGCAGTGATGTTTGATGCCCGCCATGTCCATGAATAACCCTCCCTGGCACTCTTCCATTCACCATGTGTGGTGTGATATAGCCGTAGACTCGGACTGTGCACACGGCTTGCACTACATGCTTGCTGAATCTTAGAAAGGCAGGTGGGACAGTGAGCTAGAACAAGAGATGGGGAAAATGCCCTTCCACTTGACTTTAATGTCAACCTGTAATATTCACATACAATTACTTGTTCCTGCAGGCTTAAAACAGCATGGACGTGGCTGTAATAATGTCTGTTGCTGTGTACCACTTACAGGTCTCTGTGAATATTGTCAACACTATCCAAAGAACTTGGCATCTAGCGAGGCCTGTAGTGCTTTGCTTCAAGTCTGATTTTATGCATTTGCATTACTGAATAGTCTGCTGCTATTATAGTGCTAAACAAATTGCATTTACAGTTCTGAGGGTTGTCCGCTGTCCCCCTTTTGGTCCCAATGCTAATTTCTGCACACCTGTAAGAAAGCATTTGCTATAAGAATGTGTATGTATCTGATCCTCTACCTTTGGTTATGAATAAGTCCAGAAGCTCTCTAAAGATATAGCAGAGGGTAAACTCACTGCAACTTGGTTTACCCGCTTTTTTAAATGGTTCTCCCACCATTTCAAGCTGATATAAAACTTGACACTATACTATAACCTCGTCGTGAACATAGTAAGTAATTTCAGACTTCACAGATGGTTGTTAGAAGTATAGGGTCTTGAATTAAAACAATACCATTCATACTATTCTGGAATTTTTTGATTTTGTTTGTTGTTGGTTTCTGCCCCATGCTGATCACCAACTGGAGTGGTTAGTTGACCCACCCTTTTATTTACCACTGCCCCAGTCCCTTTCCCCCTGACCCTTTCTCTCCAAGGAAGGGACTTTTCATTAACATTTGTTCCATAAACAACTCTCCTTGGCTCTGATTATTCTTCTTTTCCCTACTGAGTGTCATATTTTTCTCCTTCAGGGGACACATTGCCCATCTGGAAGATGCCTTTGAAGACGTAGAGCTGTAAGTGATGTTTATGCATTCAAATGTCATCATGAACATTCATTGCTGTAGTCCACAAACTTTCAAAAAACAATTTCCTCCATTTCAGGTCGACCCTCAAGCCAGGGATTCCTCCTCCTCTGCCTCCGAAGGTGAGACCCTAAGTTATTAAAAAATAATTTTATATTTGCGTTTTTGCACAAAACACTGTTCCTGTGTAGCTCAATGAGTGGAGCATGCCACTAACACTGCCAGGGTTAGGGGTTGATTCCCACAGAGGTCATGTTAAAAGTGTATGCACTGTAGGGTGCTTTGTATAAATGCGTCAAATAGCATATGTTCTATTTCTCTCACAATTTGTGTAACAGAACTGTTTTCACACTTTCCCTTGGTGTTCACCCCATCCCCTCAGCCACGATTGAACAGCTCATCAGACGAGCTTGGTCTTAACGATGAGAGGTGTCTGACAGTGCGTAGGTTCCCCAACTCAGAGAATGGGCCCAGCCAGGTGGCTCGCAGACAGAGCACCCCTGAGCAGGGCAACAAGGAGCACTCATCCACAGATTTACTCTCTGCCAGCGTCAGCAGTCCTGGCCTTTTGTCTCATGCCTCTGATCCTGGTGAGTCCCAGTACTCTCCTTACTCAACTCCCTGTAGTGTCTGGATTTACCTATTTACATGCAAGGACCTATTCATATCAACTTGCCTTTCATTTGTTTCTGTTTTCTTGAATGAAATACAGTATATTTCTCTAAATGAGAATGTATTTTATTTTTCCAAGCTCTCAATAAATATAAATGTGATGGTAAGGGAGCCTGATGTGAATGTGTCTCATCTTTTGATTTAGATGCTTCATGTTGTACAATATGATTGATACTTGTGCTGGAAATGTAATGCTCATCTGCCTGCTCGCTGCCTTCTCAACAGAAAATGATTCGGATGGCAGTGTGAATGGAGGCAGTCCCAAGCCGCCACCCAACCAACCACACCGGAAGGAGAAAAAGGAATTCCCTGTGAGTTTGAAGATATTCCATAACATATTGAACTTGCAATATGCATGCCAATCAAGACAGCCATACTTCAATTTCATCGGGTTGTGGGATGAAAATGTCATCTGTGGTCATAGAGCCTGCATTTTATATGTGGACTGTGTCCAAGTAACTGACCTGACCTAGCACTGAAACCTCAAGTATGATGTTTTTCCTTTGTTGGATCCAGACACTTGACAGTTAAAAATTGGGATTTGGCATGCCATATATGTTGAATTGACTTTGAAAGAACACCAAAATACCAGTTTAGATTGCATCTATCTTATGGCCGTTTTATATTTCTCCTTAGAAACCAGCTATCAATGGCCTGCCACCCACTCCTAAAGTACTGGTGAGTGAATCATCTGTCTTGTCCTTCACAGTCTTCGCTCATTCCCGGTAGACTGGTTTCATGGTCACTATTATTAAACACTCACTAAATGCTGCTGAACAGAGGTTTGGGGTCCACAAAACGGTTGGCTTGTCCCTCTTTCTGTCTTCTGTGGTCTGATGGACAATGTGATGAACTCCAGGCTCAGCTCCAGCTTCATGAACCCTGGCTGACATTTTAGCAGTTAACCGAGTTAGAGGCTTTGCTGTGCTTAGCTGATTGTATTTCATTGCAGATGGGAGCCTGTTTCTCTAAGGTTTTCGATGGCTGCCCACTGAAGATCAACTGTGCCACATCATGGATTCATCCAGATACCAAAGGTACCGTAAAGGAGCTACTGTACTCAAAACACACACACACTCACTGCACGCGCACACACGCACAACATAAACACACAGCTTCATGGAATAGGCACCACACATACAATTAGCATATTCTATTAAAACCAATGCTTTGGCGGTTTTGTTTGTTTGTTTTTTCCCCAGACCAATACTTAATCTTTGGGACAGAGGATGGCATCTATACGCTGAATCTTAATGAATTACATGAAGCCACAATGGAGCAAGTACGAGCAAGTTCAACCTATGCAGCCATTGTATTTTTTGCAGAAAGACCTGATTACAGTGTTTATCCTCTACAGCTGAATTATTTAGAATTTTCTAAAACAAGCCAGTAAAATATAAGCAGTAAACATGTTTCCTTTATGAATGACATGGCCAATCATTGACAACAATACAGATTTCCATTGTGTTATTATATTTCTACAAAATCTAAGGACGTTTTAGGTCTGAATTCCATGAATGTACAGAATTAAATGGCAGTAGCTCAAACACGGCTTTTAAAGTTTTATTTATAGTTATCTCCGTAAGAATCAGTATAAATTAGTACATTTGTTTCCTGGCCAAGATCTGGCCTGGAATTGCCAACATAACATTTGTGCCAAGATGTATTAATTGTTTCCACACTTGCAATTGACAAATCTATAGTCTTGTCACCTCCACTTACCCCCACCCCTTTCAATGAGAACTTATTCCTAACTATGCTGACTTCAGCTTGTTTGTTGAATTCCTCTTTTAGCTGTTCCCAAGGAAGTGTACATGGCTCTACATTATCAACAATAACCTGATGTCTTTATCAGGTAAGTGACGGACTTATCACAGCCACCTGCTTCACAGTGCTCTGCCATAACCTGCTGCTGCTGCTTTGTCCTGTGTTATCTGGCTGCCCCTGAGGGCAACACAATCACTCCATATCTGCTACCCTAAAATAACTGTTTGTTTGTTTGCCATTGGAGAGCCTCAATAAAAGATCTGTCCTTGTAGCTCAGTGACTCATGAGTGACGCATCTGTCTTTAAAGCCTGTTCTTCCACCGAAGAACCGCTCAGCGGTATTGATCTTTGTAGGTCACAATACCTCCTGGCTGCAAATGCAAATATAGGCTGTTTTGACAGATAAATATGAGGAAGAGCTTTGTCATTTATTGTGAGACAACTGTAATCCATAATTATATTTGGCCACAAGTTGTCTACCATTAGCTGTACTAAAAGCCAAGACTTTTATATAAGTTCAGTATTTGATTATGGGACGCTTCTGCTACAAGCTGTCTACCGTTAGCAGAGCCAAAGCCTTTTCTCAGTTTAACAGTTGGTATGGGATTACAAAGCACGAGGTCTACTTTCGGTTTTACCTTTAGCAGTTTTCCCCTCTGTATACTTAACTTCTGTTCTCTTTTCCTTTTCCCTTGGACATTGTCCATCCTCTCGTCTGACTTGATTTGATATTCTACTAACTGGCTTCATCAGAAGGTAATCATGCTTCACATCATCGTCACACTCCTGTTTTTACCCCCTGTTCACATCTAACCTTTCTAAACTATTCTATTGGGCAAATTCAGCAACTATATTTAAGATGTACGGTACTTAATTTTTGTTCATATTCAATGTATATAATTGTAAGGAAAGTATTTACTCATGTAGACCTCCCAAATTTGGTCTCCCGCATGTAAGATGAGTACCGGTACATTTGAACACTTAGCCTCAATAATTTCTTGCCCACATTGTCTATCAAATGTCTCTTATCATTAATAATTTGTATCAGTTTTGGCCACAAAGCTGCTGTTTGTCAAAATAGTTTTTGATCAAATTACATGAAAATATAATGGAAAATGTTTTACATTTAATAATAGTCAGTATTGCAATTTTTATGTTTGTTTTTTTGTTCTCGAGTAATTGTGCAGCCTTATGAGACAGGAAGTCAAGAAGAGACAGGACTTTACCCCCTTAAAAACACCCATGTTGACCCATAATGCTGATGATTGAATATACATTTTCTGCAGGGAAAACCTTCCAGCTGTACTCCCACAATCTCATCGGGCTGTTTGAGCAGCTGAAGAAGCCTGGCCTGGCTGCTCAGTTCCAGACTCACCGCTTCCCAGACAGAATTTTACCCAGGTGAGATGAACAGGCCTGGTTTTGAATGCTTATTTCAGCAATGCCCTGCTTTACATTCATACTGTCAAATACTTTAACAACTTGGATCTGCCCAGAACAACCACAATGCTCTACTGTTGGCCATGGAGCTATTGGTCATTAAGTACCTTGCTCAAACACACCTCATCAGTAATTTTTGGAAGTTTGCTTTCCCTGCCTAGATTTTCCCAGCTAGTCCAGGTATTTGAACTACTGATTCTCTGGTCACGAGTCTGCTTCTCTAACATTAATGCTACTGCTGCACTCATGCTGTGCTGTCCCCTGTTTCCATACTCTTTTCTTGTCATTCACCTCTGTCTCCCATCATCTACTGAGGTAGACTGGAAAATAAGGAAGAAAATGGACAACCACTGGCTTTTTTAAGACTGTGGTCACAAGTTGACTGTTTTCTCTCCACAGGAGATTTGCCTTGACAACGAAGATCCCGGACACAAAGGGCTGTCACAAATGCTGCATTGGTGAGTGGTCTTTCCTTCCCAAACACTGTTTGTTTGCGTTCTCTTTCCTCTATCAATGGTCGGTGAACCTGTATTAAGCTGTGTCAATACATTATGGTCGTCTTCTTAAGTAAACATCTCCTCACTAATCAAACATGGTTACGCTCACCTTCTAATAAAAGTCTGACAGTAGAAACAACTTCCTTTGCTTTGCTGCAACATTTTTGTTCTGTACCCCTTTTTATCACTTTTCATATTATGTATTAATGTGAATGGGTTTTCTGCATCATTTGGCCTTTTTTCAATTGTCATTTTTCTCATCATTGTGAGTTTCTCCTTTTAAAACATATGCCCCATATATCAATTACTCACTCTAGCTACACTCACGTTGTACCCCCTTCCCCCTTTACACAGTGAGAAACCCGTATACAGGCCACAAGTACCTGTGTGGAGCGCTGCAGTCTGGGATTGTCCTGCTGCAGTGGTATGAGCCCATGCAGAGGTTTATGCTCATCAAGGTCAGTTGGTTATTTTGCTAAACGTGACCAGTATTTTTCCTACAGCGATTTTCCTCGTAGGTCTACTAGGCTTGTCACGGTACTCGGTACTTCGGTACTAACTCGGTACTTACATTGCTGCGGTACTGACGGTACTAGTTTTCCCACCGAAAGTACCGAAGGTACCGTGTTTTCTATTTAATTTGCCACGGCACCGAAGGTACCGTGTTTCTTATTTTCAGCATTAAAAACAAAATCCTTCCGCACATGACCTGGCTACGATTTGTATTCGTCCGCCTGCTCCGCTGTTGCGAGAGGTAAACAAACACACGTGGAGAGCTGACGAAGAGAAGAGAAGATGGCCACTGAGAGTACACCAGGAGTGGCTGCTCCAACTCAACCACTTGAACTGGTGGATAAAAAAAACGCCAAGAGTCGAATATGGAAATTGTATGGGTTCAACTTCAAGCCCAATGCTGAAGTGTAATCAACCCACAAAACCCCATCTGCAAGAAATGCAAGAAGGAGTTCACCACGAAACACGGCAACACATCAAATCTGC
>OMOT01068607.1:0-13256 GCA_900312575.1 Acanthochaenus luetkenii | reverse complement strand
CACACATACACACACACATACACACACTCGCCACCCTGCACTATGTTGCACATGGAGATTACACATCTCTGGACTATATCATGGGACTCAACTATCCCACACAGGACTCAATTTGGTGATACAGTTGTACATTTGTATTATGCTTTATTTATAAGTGCCCACTATTGTTATTGTGACCTGCTATTACCTGTGTCTTTTATTTATTTTCCTATTGCCTTCCCCATTCTGGCATTGTGTTGCCAATTGCTGCTGTAACACCTGAATTTCCCCTAGGGGATCAATAAAGTGCATCTAATCCAGTCCACAAGTATCACCTGTCCTGCAACTTTTAGCTCCAACTCTACTCTTGCACACCTAATTCAGTTAAGGGCCACACATTCTCATAACACCTTAGTCTTCTGTCATGGATTTCTCCCTGTATCATTGTTGAACATTTGTGCAAAATGGTGGCTCTGGAAAGAAGCCCTTGCTCTTTGATTCAGAGGGGCTAACTCCAAAATTGGACATTTACTTTTAGAACGCTGAAAAACGTTGTTATAAAACTCTGTTGTAGCTGTGCTGGGAATATCTTCTTGTCTATTCTAGCTATCTATGTTTGGCGAGTTATCTGTATGAATAAGAGAAATTCACCACTAAACAACAAAATGAGCCCAGAAATGTCCAATACCTTCTTTTAATTTTAAGTGTTAGGGTGGATTTTTCCTCTAACGTGACTGTCAGAAATGTTTTGAAGGTTGAAATATTAAATGTTTCCTGTTGTCTTGTCTTAATTGTCCAGATGTCTCTGCCAGCCCAAGAGTTTGCTCATCTGCCTTCACCCCAGGCCTACTGTGATCCCATGGTCATCCAGCAGTGTGGTTCATCCACAGCTGGACTTCCTGCTGAAGGGCTGGGTGGTTCGGCTCAGCGGCAGCCCCATCTTCTGGCTAGAACAATGGAACCTCAACACAACACAGTGTTCAACAGGGCTCTGGAACGCCTTGCCACCATCTTCCCTGACTGTTCCAGGTAACACTGGGGGACTAATTAACCAAATAGTTAGGTTAATGGAACTGATTAAATGGGTGTTTGAGTGGTAATTTGGCTAAACTCTTCTTCCATTCTTTTTCTCCAAGAAAGATTTTTGGGTTAGTTTGTTCGATTATTAGTGCTTTAATATATACAGATAACTGCCAAAATAAAAGAAATGCCAACATAAAGCATGTTAATAGGGTATCGGGCTAACATGAGTCACCAGAACAACAGCATTTTACCTTTGCATTGATACTACTATATTGGATGTGACACCATGCCTCCACTTCCATCATTTGGTGTTTTGGTGATGATGGAAAATGCTGTAGGTACCACACTGAGTAACATTTAGGTTTTAACAAACAGTTTGGATCAGTGCTCTGACGATTACAAGTTTGACCCCAGGTAATTATCCCAGACCACATCAGAATCCCTGTTATGATCATTGGCATTGCACAAACATTAATTGTCTCGATGTGATCCTGCTTTTTGTTGTGATTCAGTGTAGGACTGTTTGATATGACGATATACATCATGGGACGAGATAAAACAATATTTGCCTCTTGTCGCCAAAAAGGTGCAGAACTGTTTTACGGACGTATTTTACATCATTCCCGACCCCACTTTACGTTCTCTACTCGTGGACTGGAATAACAAACAAACACGGAGGAGCATGACACAGAAAGAAACTTGATTAACTGCCTGTTAAACAAGTTTTCAGTCACGCTAATTATTCCACTGATTTATAACCAGAAAAACGTTTCATGCGATGAATCATCAGTTCTTATCACAAGCGTGGCTCTGTATGTAATCTAGACCATTTAGCTCTGCTATATTTGACCAAATGCGATGAGAGTAGTTATTTTGACTCAATGCTGTTTAAGTACCATAAAGACACCATTAGACGTTGCTTGTTGCCTATCCACTTCGTGGCACATAAGGCCTTCACAGAGCGCTTCCACTTTTCCCGGTCAGCTGCTGTTGCTCGCACTTGCTCAGCCCATGATTTCCACCCCGCCTATTTTCTTTCTTTCTCATCTGTACTTCTCCAGGTAGTCTTTGGTCTTCCTTTTCTTCTTTTTCCTTCTGGCGCCCAAATCATTGCAATATTGCATTGTTGTTTTGGTCCTGCCTTAGTATGTGTCCAATCATCTTCCATCTACGCCACTTCACTTCCTCACTCAGTGGTTTCATGTCAGCTCTTTCTTGTAGCTCTTCAGTACTGATCTGATCTTGCCATTGAATTCTGAGGATTCTTTGTAGACACCTGTTATGGAACACATCAATCGCCTTACTATCTCCCTTGTTCATTTTCGATGTGTCACATCCATATAGTAAGACTGGTATCACAAGCATCTTATACAGTCTCAGCTTTGTTCTTCTTGAGATGCTGTTGGAGCTCCAAGTCTTCTTTAGTCAGATGAACGCACCTCTTGCTTTTGAGTCTGTTATTCAGGTCCTTCATACCACCTCCCTCCTTACAAATGGTGGCTCCCAAATAAGTGAACTTGTCTACGTCTTCAATGTCCTGTCCATTGATCTTAATCTTTTCCTGTTTTTTTGTGTTTATTTTTCATTAATCCTCTTTGTTTTTGTCTTACCTATGTTAATCTTAAGTCACACCTGTCTGGCTTCTTCATTCATTCGTACTGTTTTATCCTGAATTTGCTGTTTGGTAGAGGGGAATAGCGCTACATCTGCAAAATCCAGGTTAATGTTAAACCACTCGCATGTTTCTCCTTGGTCTTCTACTGCACACTGGACGTCTTAATAAAACATTCTCACCATCTTCTCAGGGATTCCGTACTTCTTCATGATCAACCACGTGCTTTCATGATGGACAGAGTAGACAGCCTTTTTGAAATCTACGAAGTTAAGGTATAGCATTGCTTGCCACTCATTAACCTATTCGATGATATTCTGCAGTATGAAGACTTGCTCTGTTGTTCCCCTGCCCTTCCTATAACCTGCTTGTTCCTTCCTCAACCTGAAGTCGACTCCACTTCTTATCCGATCGATAACAATCCTTCCGAGTATCTTTCCCACTACAGAGAGTAGGGTTATGCCTATCGAGTTCTTACATTCTTTGAGATTTCCTTTCTTCGCTAGTTTGATGATAAGCCTCTTCTAGCTCTTTGGGATCTTTTCATGCTTCCATATTTTCTCTAACAGCTGATCATTGCTGAAAACTCTGTCTGCTTTTAGTAACTCTGCTGTGATGGAGTCAATTCCTGGTGCCTTCCTATTCTGTAGTCTTTTTTATCACTTCCTTGACTTCACCTAGTGTTGGTTCATTGACTGCAATCTCTTTAATCATGTCATTGAATTCACATTCATCACCGTCAGTTATTGACTGTACTGCATTTTTTCCACTAACAAGATACTTGTCCAGTACTGCTGTGCTCTGCCTAGGTCTCGTTGCACATTGTCTTTGTGAGTCCGTCTAGTGTTTTCATGTGTTGTTTTCTTGCAGCTTCTTCCACTTCACTTGCGATGTTCTCCATCCATTTCTTTTTGACTGCTTTTATACTTCTCTTCGTCTCTCTGTCGTTTTCTGCATATTTCTTCTTTAGCTGCTTCTTGACTCTTTCTGAACATGTGCCTAGGATCTTATTTACTTCCTCCGTGGTCTACCCAGGACTGCCTCTGTGACTTCTATTTACGCCTTTTCCATTACCTGGATCTTCTTTTACTCCTGGCCCTTCATCTTCCAGCACTTCGTACCTGTTTCTCAGGCTGATGGTAAAAGTCTTCAAGATGTCGTCATTGTTCAGCTTTGCTGTATCATACTTTACTCTAGTGCTTTTCTTTTCCTTTGGCTGCTTCCTCAGTCTTAGCTTGACTGTTGTGCATACAAGATAGTGGTCACTTCCGATGTCTGCAGACCTATATATATTTATTAATTAGCATATGGTCTACCTGATTCCTGGTTTTCCCATCCGGAGATACCCATGTTGCCTTGTGTATATCCTTATTTGGTAATAGTGTTCCTATTATGACTAGCTCGTTCAAGTCACACATTTCGCACAGCCTTTCTCTGTTATCAGTCCGCTTTCCAAGCCCATGCCTGCCCATCACCCTGTCATAATCTTCGTTTGCATCTCCTACTTTGGCATTCATGTCTCCAAAGACAATCAGCATGTCATGTTTGTTCCTACTGTCTAGTATATCTTGCAGTCTCATGTAGAACTCATTCTTTACTTGCTCCTCTGCATCTTCTGTGGGTGCATAGATGTGCAAAATCATCAGCTTAATGTGTTGGGAATGGTACCTGGCTTGAATAATCAATCGCTGACTGGAGTCCAATCCATCAGTGCTCTTGCCGTCCTTTTTGACATCAGTATACCCACCCATATATGATGGTAGTCATCTCTTCCCGAGTAAATTATGGTTTCTCCTTCCACAGCCCACAGCTCACTTAATCTGTTTTTGCCGTAGATCAGTGAATTCTTATTAGTTTAAATTCTACATGATCTCTCCCTGCTGATGACCTTTGGCAGTGTTTGGATTAGTTGGAAGTTCACAAATAAAAATGCGTCTTTTAAAACATTTCTGTTAATCTTATTTCCCATTTTTGTTAAGGGAGAGATGGGAAATAAAAACAAAAGGCAATCAATTCATGTTTCACAAGCATATTTTAGATAAAACAATAACATTTTGTAGTTTTAATGAAAAAAATTATTATGAGGCATGTGGTTATTTTATCAAATTTACAGAAATGTACTATATCGTGACAGTATATAGTTATCGTGATATTGAATTACCCATATCATGATAGACGTCCATATCGCACAGCCTTAATTCAGTACATGAATGTAAACTGCAAGCTTTATACATAGTTTAGTTACTATTAGCCTAAAACATTATCGTGTGTGCATTAGTAGCTGTAATGATTTCTTTAGAACACTGACATTTTGTCTGCACCTGCAAATACTTACTTTATGAAGGATTGAGTTAAAGTAATGAACCTGTCATAAAACTTTATTTCCCTCTCATTCCTTATTTATTCAGTCACGCTCACAGCCACACGCACTCGGACAAGAGCACTCATCTCCATTAACTTCCTGGACCTCACCATCTATATATAAAAAACTGTTGTGCTTTGGAAACCACTATCATAAGCCACTGAGTAGAAACACTCTTTTAAGAGGTGACAGTAATCATCCTAAGCAATTAATTTGCAATATACCTAATGGGCAATTTCTGCATTTATGTAGAAACTGCAGCACAGATGCAGCATTTGAAAGCAAAGCCAATGAAATGGTCCTACCTACTATATAACAATAAAATACAGTGCTCAAGCTCTGCCCTCTGCTGTTTCCACGGAATACACACCCATAGCCGGACAAGTGGAAAGTATAATCCTTAAGCACTGGCATGTCTAACAAAGTGACATCAGCTGGTGTGGTTACTACCACAGGCCTTTGTAACACAAGGTGTTTGTGTGTGCGTAGTTCAGACTTGAAGAGGTTTGTCCAGGAGTTGCGTTCATCCAGCGGTGGAAGCTTCAGCAGCATGACGTTGCAGGATGTGGTCAGTGGAGTGACCCAGTTGATTCTGGACCAGCAGGTAGGAAGCTTGATGCTGATGGCTGTCAATCTTGAACTGGAGACAAGTATCATGTTCACTGGTGTTTTCTGTTCAGGAGCAGATCAACTCTGGTGTCAAGTCCAACATCCAGCAGTGTGGTCGTCCTGCTCATCGTGCTTCATCCCCCTCGGTACCCCCAGCCTGGCAAGCACTGGGACCCCAGAGACACCCCCAAATCAATGCAGTGAGTCTAAAATATCCATAAACTTCACTGGCATTAATCTGATGGCTTGACTTTAAATATCTACGTGAAAATGTAATTTGGACATGTAGAAAGCAGCAGGGCAATAGATAGATTAACTTGAAACTCCACAGAGGTATGGTCCACACAAACATTTTGATGCATGTTCTTGTTTACATTCTTCCTTTGTTGGAGAACAAACATTTCAGCACTAGGCCGCATCAGTGTCATCAACCCCATTAATGTTAAAGTCCAACCATGTTGCTGACCTGTCATGCCTTCTCTTTTTTGCTTGTAAATAAATTATGTTGCGTCATGAGCACATTGAAAACACACTCTACTACAATGAGCCTGTCATCGATTTTTGAAAAATAATTAGTCCTGCTTGAAGCTGATTACAGGGTTATACAGGTCTGGAAAGTCTGGAAAGTGATTTTCAAAGTCCAAGTGTGAATGTTTAGAAGAAGGGTGATAAAGTGTATGTTAAAAACAAAACACAAATTCCAAGCTTGTTTTAATTAGGCTATATGCTAGCAAGATAAAACCCATTTCAAAATGTTGAGATTAAAAAGTAATGATTGGTCAACTTAGATGATACCATCCATTTTGACCCTTTTGTCTGTATATTGATATACAAAAACGTATATTTACCATAGTCTTAGATGGGGGGAAATGTACTTGCAAAGTCTGGGCAATGAGACAGGTGCGTAGGCATGCTTTGTCCAAGGTGGCATGTGGCTAGCCAGTTTTTAATTATGCCCATAAATATTAAAAGTTTTATTTGGGGGTTTAGAAAGCATGGGGGACTGGGGGGGTATGTCCCCTGCAATATTAAAAGAAGTTTAAAATGTACCCCTTGAAAACTAAACAGTGAGATTGTGAATTCTCTGCACTGAAAACTTTATTTTGAAAAGCCTCTCGCTTTGTGGCGGAGCATTCATACCTGCAGCTGAGTCTGCCAGTTTTCAAACTTCACTGTCAGAGACCCTTAGTCACAGTACTCAAAAGGGAAAGTAATTGACAATTTCTGCGCACGTCTCCTACATGCTTGTAAGTTTGAATATTACCCTGATACTATTACACCACCATATTCTCACTTAATTTCTTGATTCTTAAAATAGTAAGTCAGTTGTCTGGTTAAACCTCCTTCAATCGTACTAATGTTACCTAACTAGCTACAATAGAAGGATTGATAATATTATATTTTAAAGCTTGAAACTAACGCAATCCCGCCATTCTGAAGAAGGCAAAATTGTTTTTGAGATGAACCGTTCTGGTTCTGCAAGAACCATGTAATTGTAATTTCGCTTTACTGCGTCAGGCCAATTTCTGGCTCAAGATGAACAATTTCAACTGCAGTGAACATTTCTTCTCTTGAGTGAAGTTGCATCCATCTCACCTCCTTTCATTGATATTGCATGCATTCACACCACAGCTACATGTTTTGTCTTAACGTAGGGTTGTGTGTGTCTATTGCAGCTGAACATAGAGGATCCCTGCATCATCTGTCATGATGACATGAGTCCAGACGACGTCTGTGTGCTGGAGTGCAGACACAGCTTCCATAAGGAGGTGAGGGAGCAAATGTTCATCTGTTTAAAGGTTATCCACCGGGGACCATTTGATTTGAGCGCTCCCTCCTGCTAGTTTTAAAGTAGTGGAGGTGTAAAATGGGCTGGCTGAGGATTTAGTCCCTGTCAAACCAGTCAGTTCTTACTGCTTGGCAGCAGTGACATCAGTATCACATCATGTATACCAATGCCAGGACTAGGGATGCAGCGGTTTGAGATTTTGATGGTACGATTATAGTGGGAGGAAAAATCACGGTTTTATGGTTTTACAACTATTATTCATTTATTTATTACAGCTCTACGGCCGAGGAAAACCAAATAGCTATTTTATTAACAGTTTTACTATATTTCTCAAAATATTTATTTTGGTCCTGCAAAAAAAGTAATGCGCTCTTTAGTATTTTAGAATTCACAGTAGCTGCCTTTTGAAACAGAAATAACAATACAGTAACTGCCTTCTGAAAACAAAACAATAATGGATTGGACTTGGTGTAATAGGTTAGTCTTTTACACCTAGACTATTCTTGGAAACTCTTTAATACAGATGGGAATGAGCAAATGGGAAGTAAATAATCACATCAAACTACTTATCCCAACTCACAGCCCCACAACAACTAGAAGAAACACTGATGTTTGGACTAGCAATTTTCTGCCATTTTGGTGAGCAAAGTAATTGGTTGGATGCTGCAATACTCCTGTTCCTGCTTTATTGACATTGGCTTACATTACATGGGCAGCACGGTGGCTCAGTGGTTAGCACTGTCGCCTCACAGTAAGAAGTTTGTGGGTTCAAATCTCACCTGGCCCTTTCTGTGTGGAGTTTGCATGTTGTCCCCGTGTTCGCGTGGGTTTCCTCCGGGTGCTCCGATTTCCTCCCACAGTCCAAAGACATGCAAATAGATGTGTGTGTAGTGTACTATATGATGTGATGTACTATGTATATGATGCATGCAATGTAAAGCCCTTTGAGACATGCTTGTATAAAAGGGCTATATAAATAAAACTTGATTGATTACATTAAAAGCCCAACTCTTAACTCACCGCTACTTTTTTGATTGTAAGTGACTTTCATATGTAAACCCCTACCAGCTTTACATTTCATTCCGCAGCTTATCACCAAACTAAACATGTTTCAACTTTATTTTATTACCTTGACTTGATCATGCAAGGATGGATGGTGATCTTTGAAGAAGCTGTAGCAAATTTGATGTGTTTGAGCATTTGGCAGCCATTTCTTTGTCCCCTGGTCATTTTTGGTGTGCCCAAAATGCTGCCACACTGCTGATTTAAGGCAGATATAAGGTTGTGATGTTGTCTCCTATCTGGTTAGCTAATGTAGCTACCATGCAAACAATGTGATTCACTCGTGAGAAGTTTTGACAGGTGCAGTCTCATACGAACTTGAGGCTGCATTCAAGAAAACAGAACAGTTTAGACAGAAATACTATTGCTTCTAAAATGCATACGGTTAGAAAACCGTGGAGTTTTAAAACGCGGTTAGTAGTGACATCGATTAATCACTGCTCCCCTAGCCTGGATATAACTCATTTAAAGAAAATACCTGTTTCATTACCTTTAGACAGGACAGATGTTTGGTCACAATTGAGGCTTTTCCATTTAATTAAATGTTCTGTGTTGCAATTTCCTGGTAGAGAACTAAAGCTTTACATATGCTTTGGATATGTAAAACATGACCTTAATTAGGTACATTATTGGACTTTCAACCAGCCTAGTCAGATAAACTATTTTATTTGTACCTATTTGTGAAACAAGTAACATGAACTTTTTCTTACTTTATGTTAGCCCCTGAAATATGTTAGTAGACAGGGTCAGTACGTGTGGACAAACGACTACTGTTTTCTGTTTCTGCTGCTGAGTTTCATGTTTGGCGTTTCTTCCTCTTCCAGTGTATAAAGTCTTGGCTGAGGGAGCAGAGTACCTGTCCAACTTGCAGAGATCACGCCTTGCTGCCAGATGATTTCCCGGTGCTGCCTGGTAGGAGGCGCCGAGGCCACAACCCTGCAGCCCTCTAATGCCTTAAACTGTTAATCAGGTGGTCCAGTACCTAACTGTCTGATTTTATCTTGCTTATCACTGTTACTTTTTTACAAAATAATTTCATTAAAATATAAAATAGCGTTGGCTTGTTGTGTTTTTAATTGCAATACACTGTTGTAGTAGAAGTATTCTATCAAACATGAGGGAGAGACTGCCATTTCATACTTTTAAGACTTCTCAACACAAAAATCTGAAGATGCACTTCCAACAACCTTTGTAAATCTACAATTCTAAAGGAATAGGTGATCTTGTGTTTTAGCTCCTCTCTATAGGATGTTCAGAAGGGTTTGTATTTGTGAAGGCCAGTACTTTGCTTATATTTTGTGCCGATATTCAATATCTTATACTTTTTCAATTTCCATGCCCAAAGATTCCAATTATAGTTCCCCCAATATGTTTTTTTCTCTTTTTTTTGCCAGGGTGGGAAGTCCCTGAAACGGCATTTAGACCATGGGACACAAAAACTGTCCACTGAAACAGGATAATTAATTTATTTGAGGGCAATGGTTCTCGATACTGGTCCTCAGGATCCAGAGTACTGCTGGTTTTCTATGCTATTGGGTAGTTAATTGCATTCACCTGCCGTTTCAGGTTTGAGTCGGTCCCTATAAGACTAGAATGAAAACTAGCATGACTCTTGACCGACGTTTTTAACCACCGTTTGTGTTAGAAGCTCTTTAAGGCAGGGTGACCCACCCCACCTATTCAATGGTAGGGAAACTCTGGGATACTTTACCCTAAATCGATGTTACCTCCATTTTGTGAAACCTTCCACCCCTCCAAGTCTGAAAATATGTTTTTGGTGCATATAGCTGCTTCCGAGACGTTTATATAGAATGTCGTCCTCAAAAGTAAGTCTTCCCCCTACAACAGAAGTAGGGAAAACACTGGCCTCCGGTTAGCATAGAGCCGCATGCTTCAGTTCTTGTGAAAGTCAATGCAGTGCAAGTAGTCGGGGTGATGCAGTGCAGGAGCGAGAGATGGAGGCGATGCCGCCACTGTCGCTGGGAACGTTAAGTGGTGCACTGGCCATACCAGGAGATGAGAGGGAGGACGACCGTATTTTCTGCCAGGAATGGGGAACTGGTCAGTGGCTATTAGCTGAAGTGTTGGCTGGTCCGGACTCCTGCATCACCAGCACCCCAGCCTCAACACTTTTTTGGACACAAATGTCCTAAAAACATTTTTCCTGTTGCCGAAGCCTAATTGGAAGAAGCAACCCAAAACACAGGGACCGGGAGGGCAACTTTCAGAGAAATAACATTAACGCTAGATAGCCAACGTGTTTTTGCCCTAGGCTACAGGAACAACAAAAAACAGACTTGAAACTTGCATGACATAGTTAATCCATCACAGTTAACATCTTGCTCAGGTTTATTTTTGTCAATGCACGCATTGATTTAAAAAGTCTACACCATGTGCTGGTGGGAAGCTCCAACATCTGGGACTTCCAGGTCAGCTGCCAAACAGCATTGCATTCACATGCTATTTGATCGGAATATCAAACCCAGAAGCGATTTTTTATTTATTTAAAGGGTCGAAACAAATATGGCATGCCATGGAAAATGGTTGGTAGTAATGTAAAGTATGCATGCCATGTAGTAAATGGGCTAAAACATGGTCCTTAAAAAAATCTTGTACTGTCAAATGTCACAAAAAGCTGTGAGTGACTGAAACAGTCTACACATATTGGAGGGAAATATAATTGGTTGCTGACTTTTTTGTTGAGTTTAAATAATATAATCCTTAATTTTAAAGTGAAAAACAAACTAATGCTTAAAGTTAGTGTAGTTGATGGTTACTTCATGGAAATTTGAAAAGGGATCATCGAAATGTAGTGGAGTGAAAAGGTGTGACCCCGATTATTGAACAATCATGAATAAATAAAACGCTTGTCTGGTTTTCCAGACAGTTTTTCTGCAGAGGTGGACGACACTGACTGTGTAACCCGAATGCTCAGGCCTATATTTCTAAATTGTAGCCCAGTTGAAACCCATCCCGTGCTCTGAGGGCAGATTAAAAACGACAATACTATTGTATTTGGTGTCAGTCGGTGTCTCTACACTCAGGGTCATCAATGACGCACTGTAGATTGTTTCAAGTAATGTGAAGAATTGCATTTTATTGAACATTTGCAAGTGACGGCAAAATGGGGGAAAATGATACAAGCTACAGCAATACAATCAAAAAGATTGCCTATTATACATTCAAGTATCTCAGAACGTTACCAAAGTACATTGCATCCTCCTGTCCTTTTTCCAATACAAGTTCATAAAACAGGCATCTTAGTTGTATAGCATGGCGCAACTCTGATTTAAAAAAAAAAAAAAGTGTGACAAAGCACTTACCTGCATAGAAATGGAAGGGGAAGTCAGGTAATTTCACCCCATCTGGGCTGACTTCAGCCTTAATAGATCTGCTCTTAAGAGGACTTATACTGAAATTGACCATTTGGTTATTCTGCAATTTGTAACACGCTATTCCCACTACTATTCGTCCTTGCCCGCCGCCAGGTGCAAATTACATCAATGACGTGTGTGTGGCTTGGTCGTGAAAGGTACGGAAACAATCAATCAAACGCACCCTTTACGGAAGTATGCACATGCGCAGTTGCGCACCCTTGATATGTCAGGCTAGCATTTAGTTGAGTAGTTTGCTGTTTGACCGCTGTCCGTGTTGTTGGAATAAAATGGACATATTTTCTCTGTCATTTTACTTGGGAGGTTTTTGCAAGACGGAACGACTGGCCGCCTAAACCCTCCAGATACATAGCACGCGAAATCAGAGCACTGACAGCCAGCGACCATTAGCAAACTGCGGTCACGCCAGTGACGTGCAGTGAGGTTCATGGTTGGTGAGGCACTGACTCCTTTAGAGTCAGATTTACAAATATATAAACCCAAAAGAGTAGCTTATTCAATTGGCTACTGGTTATTTCATATCTCATCAGCATTCTTCACACACACACACACACGTATGGTACGTAAAGATAAGAAAAAACGTAAAGTCTTAAGAAGCAAAAGCTTGGGTTCGATCTCACGCTTCAAAACTCCTAAAGATTGTAAGACCAACGCGCTACCACGCAACTACGGAGTCCTGACTTCATTAGGTGAAAATACTTCTATAAGTCAATGACTTCACTGTCGAGTAGTGTTTCGAGCGTTTCATGAAGCTTCGGCAAAATTGTTTCAATTGTCTCTGTGTTTTGGAAAACCTTGTTCTGGCCAAACCTAGAGATTTGCATTTATTCCTCTTCTACACTTGACTCGCCTGGCGCCTCTGAGTAGAAGAACAGCAGCAACAAGCACCTGTTGGCTCACGTACGCCACCTTCAGTGTAGTGTTATAATTGGCTTTATATTGAAACATCATGTATACTTATTCTGTGTTTGGCTTTATATTGAGACATCATGTATACTTATTCTGTGTTTTTCTTTTAAATATCATGTATGCCTATTCTGCATTTTTCACTGAGACAAAGCTCCTGTTTTTGTACTTTCCACTGAGTTATGTCCTTGGAGGGTCTGTAACTGTAAGATAGCATAACTGGTTAGAACTGGTCTGTAGAACAGAAACTAATGTAAACCTATATCTTGTAAGGAGGGTCTGTTGCATTAGATACACGCCTACAACAACACACACACACGTTGTTTAATACATTCAAAGAGCAAAGCGTGGACAGTGGTTGGATTGTCTACGTCACTAGTCATTGGCCAATCACATTCGGTTGCGTGAAGGTCCAACCTCTGTACGGGGCCCCAGCCCAAGAAGATAAATGTGAAATATTTCCTGACATCGGGGCTCTTTCTGACTGATCTCCTGCGGGAGCTCCGTCACTCTGAACCC
>OMOT01068600.1:0-10855 GCA_900312575.1 Acanthochaenus luetkenii | reverse complement strand
TCATGTTCACGTTCCTCGCCAGCAACGTGACCTTGGAGAATTTATTGCTTTGCTATAAAACGCCTGCAGGCTGCGGCAGGGACGGACATCAGTGCAGTTGGCCGCCATACAGAAACACTATGAACACCAGGCGGTTCTTCGGCTGGGATTAAAGAGGTGCCAGTTATCAGAATCAGCTTGATGTGCACATACAAGGGGTCTGACTCTTAACATGGCTCTCAATGTACTCAGGATAAAACAATAACATATAAACAGGCTAAAACTAAACACTCTAAAACGTGTTAGCTACTGGGTCGGGTCATTTGATTTGAAATACACAAGGATTTTTAAAAAATTCATCTCAACCTTCATTTATACGGGAGAAATTGTAGTATGACCACCGTCTTCCACCGTTACCCACTGCTGGGCGGGTTAGTGCCTTGCTCAAGGGCACCTCTGCAGTCGTTGAGAGGGGGACGTTTTCCCCAGCCGACTAGGGGTTTCGAACAGTCGACTTTGTCACAAGTCTGCTTCTCTCGCTCTCAAGGCGAACGCCGCCCCAGTGGTTATGGCGGCGGTCACAAAATGCACTGTTGATGTCAACTTGTTCTCCCTGCACAATGTCTTAACAGGAATGTTGGCTGAATTGTGCACGAATGAGTACAAACCTATCAGCTTCTGAACGGTGATGCACAGCATTGGGGATCATGTCTGTATCGGCCACAGGATGGAGAACATTACCGTATAAACGCCATGAACTGAAAGCGACAAAGTGACTTGCCATAAGTAAGCTATTTGTTGTGGCACACGCTGTTGCCAGTGTGTTTATGCTGTAATTAAGGCCTGTGTCCGATATCAACCTCACTGCCATTGTTTTTACAGCGTACCCTTCCGATTGCAATCGGAAGAAATGTAATACTTTAGTACTCGATAATGAAAATTGGCATGTCCGTGTACAGTGTCCAAACCTTGCCTGAGAATGACCCTCCAGAACGGGTCTTTGGTGTCCGCCAGAGACTACTCTCAGGTAGCAAACAAAAGGAACACGCTCAGATGGGACCTTTCTCCAAATGAGATCAAGACCGTGACAGACAGCCTGATTACGAGGGTGAAGAAGGTCTATGATGACATTGGATCAGTAAATATAGAGAAGGTCTCTGTTGAAAACACCCTGAAAGCCTTGGCGAGTGCCAAGTTGGATTATGCATGTAAGTAATTGTCTAAATGTATCAGGTCATTGTTCCTCATATTTGATTTCTGTGTTACACAACTGACAATGACATTTATGGTGCACCATGTGTTCACTCTGTCCCATAGCGTCGCGCCATGTTCTTGATTTCCCCCAGTATGTGTCTCCCTCTAAGGAGGTTCGGTCAGCGAGCACAGAGGCCGACAAGAAACTGTCAAAGTTTAATGTGGAGATAAGTATGAGGGAAGACGTGTTCAAGAGAGTTATTGCATTGCAGGTACGTCTAATATCCTATATCCACCTTCATGTACTGTACACGTCGCTCACAACACGAGGGAGGGGAAGGTGTTACTGACACGGAGGCTTCTACTTCACAATAAGTGAGGTGTTAAAGTAATCTTAACCTGACATGGCTTTGAAGCTGATTCCATCTCATGTGGGAGGACTTGGTGCTCTTATCAAGCTGCGTCGATGATAGAGGTTATTTTTAACATGTCAGCCAGAGGGCAACTAGTTTGGAAGTGGATATGATCAAAGTGTTTTATATTAAGGGTACGGGATGGCTTAACGTGCCCTCATTTGACACCGTCGGTTCATATATAGCTCATGAGAGAGCTTTGATCTGATTAACGTGTGTGTATGCGTGTGTGTGTGTGTGTGTGTGTGTGCGTGCGTCCAGTGTCCGTCCATCCAGTGGTGGAAAGAGTAGTAGAAGTAGAAGTATTATTACTTAGGTGATATTTTACTTAAGTAGAACAACAACAAAAAGTACATTTTTAGATGTGATCTTTTCCATGCAATTGTAAAAGGACGAGAGGACAGAGTTCAAACTCGATTCTTTTAATAGGAAAATTGGTCAATTACAAAATAAAGTGCACAAACAAAGTAGAGCCAGATCACTCTTCTCTTCCCTGCTGACCATTCACTGTGAATCGCTCCACAATTTCTGATATTACGATTGTCCAGTGTCTGGTGATGCTTATGGAGAGCCACAAAATGTGTACTCTGTAATGGAAGTGATTTAAAATGTAGTGAAGTACAATACTACTTACTTCAAAAAATACAAGTACACTAAAAAGCTCCTCAATTACAGTAAAGTGAGAAGATGTAATCAGTTACTTCCACCCTTGTATATATATCTATCTATCTACTGTTTAGATCAGATGAAATCATTATATACACACATTATATCCGTGTGTATATGTAGTATGACAAACCTGACACAAACATGTGATGCTACCACGGGTGTAGAGCTGGCTGGCTGACGGAGAGCATGAATAGATGATTAAACATGACAATACGCCTCTGCCAGCTTTGAGCGAGTGCATTCTCAAGAGTAATGTGTTTTTGTTTTGTTTTGTTTGCGTATTGGCAGAAAAAGCACCAAGACAACCTTACACCTGAAGAGAAGAGATTCCTGGAGCGACTTGTTACATTAGGCAAGCGTAATGGATTACACCTGTCAAAAGATGTACAAGAGGTAATGCAACATTGGGGTTTGATTTTTGAATGTACTTCAATGACCATGTCAAATACTGAAAACCAGTTTTAGAGTGAAAAGTCAAATTGTTCACGCTTGACTTTCTTGTTCTAGTAACACTTTGCTCCCTTTTCTCTCCCAAGGAAATAAAGACGACTTCCAAGCGTATCAGCGAACTCTCTATTGAGTTTAACAAGCATCTGAATGAGGAGAATACTTTTCTTATTTTTTCCGAGCGTGAATTGGGTACGCTTCTTTTGATAAGGTTAAGTCTGACGGATGTCACGCTTGGACTCGGTCACTTGTGGTGTGATACTTGCTTCTTCCCCATAGATGGGCTGGCAGATAGCTATCTGAATGGGCTGGAGAAGACGGAAGATGGACAGTATAAAGTGACACTTGAATACCCCCACTATTACCCCTTGATGAAGAGGTGTCACGTTCCTGAGACCAGGAAGAAGATGGAAACAGCCTTTCACAGCAGATGTAAAGAGGTAATCGGGGTCCGATTATACAAGTCGATGTAGCCGACACTTTCCTGACCATACCAAGTCTATATATAGTCGATGCATATTCAGCTGCGGCACTTTCGGGAGGTGTTGAAAGAAATAATGCTCTAATAATAACGCTTTAGTATGTCATACTTTATATAATGCACCCCGTTAAACACATTGCCAGATCTCCACATCCTATTCTTCTGTTACATTTTATTTTTTTCAGGTAAATACAGGCGTCCTTGAACAGCTGATAGAGCTGAGGGCAAAGGTTGCAAGCGTACTGGGTTACAGTAGCCATGCAAACTATGTGCTGGAGATAAACATGGCCAAGAATGCGAGCAATGTGTCTGACTTTCTAGGTATGAACCCTTTGACACCACACACACACTCTTGTTATTCAAAAGAAAAACACATGCCCTCTGATAAAGGCTTTGCAGTAGCAAAATCAACTTTATTCACACAAATACTGGAGTTTATTTTATTGTATTTACTTGTAATCACGTGGCATCCCAGGGGAGCTAGAGGCAGATTCACAATAAAGTAAGACGGGTGAGACAGGATTTGTGTTGAATAAAGGTTTTGGGGGAAAGGAGAACCTCCCGTTTGTGGCTTTGGCCCTTAATCCTCTGCTCAGAGTGGGTCTGCCCCAGCAACCAGCCCACAGAGCAGAGCGGAGAGAAAGAGCAGTGAGCCTGTTTGGTTGTTGGGGAGCTACAGTCGCTTGTCCAATGGCCGGTTTGGGTTTTCCTGGGTGGCGGAGAGAAAGAGAGCCACAATACACCGGTGTATCCAGCAATGTTCTTAAATAAAGCAAAGTTCAAACAGGCTTGCAGTGAGAATAACTCGCTTGATCTGGCAACCTCTTACCAGCCTCTTGGTGGATATGGGAGATCCTGAGCTTGGGGAACAGCCTCTAGTGGTGAAGTTCAGTCTTAGCTGATGAAGACTGTGATATACGGTCGGTTTGACAAAATATAAGTGGCTTTGGACAAAAGCGGCTGCTAAATGACATCATGTAATGTAAGTGGCTCGTAGGTTGATGTCTCCCCTGGTTTGCCACAATATTCAACCAAAATGCTGCGCAGGCTGATTCTGTAATGTTCACGTTTTGTCATGTAGCAGTTCATCAGTGGCCCAACGTGGTGAAGACAACAACTGTTTTTCTCACTTGGCTCGTGTTTTACAGATACATTCTATGAAACATTGAAGCCAGTTGGGGACAAGGAGAGGACATATATTCTCAAACTAAAGAAGAGGGAGTGCTCGATGAAAGGCTACCACTTCGATGGACAGATCAACGCCTGGGACATGCCGTACTACATGAATCAGGTGGAGGAGGTCAAGTTTGCTGTGAACAAGGACAAACTAATTGAGTATTTCCCACTCGATGTGGTGACAGACGGACTGCTTGGTATCTACCAAGACCTACTGGGTCTCACATTCACTAAGGTGGAACATGCCCATGTGTGGCATGAGAATGTCCGCCTTTATTCAGTTCTGGACACTGCAACAGGGGAGGAGATTGGCCAGTTCTACCTGGACCTGCATCCAAGGTAGTGCATGTGTCAGTTCTGACAAAAGTACATTACACCTGACAGAATTTTTTAAATATGTATATATGTGTGTATATATATATATACACACACATGTTTCTTTTTTTCTTTAACTGATCCTTGACTACACAGTTTTGGTATTCTCACACATCATACCCTAAAAATTGACAATAAACACTTTATCTGTCATTTGGGAAGATTGTAAAACGCATTAAGATGGAAGCTATCAATGACTAGAGCGCCAGATCTTTGTAATGGTGTTAGCATTTTTTAATAGTATCTGTAAGTGATCGTTATGGGTATGCATTTAACGCTCAGACTTCTCTTGTCTTCCACCAGAGAAGGAAAGTATGGACATGCAGCCTGCTTTGAGCTCCAGCCTGGTTGCGTAGGGCCTGATGGAAAGCGCAGGCTTTCAGTGGCGGCCATGGTGGCCAACTTCACCAAGCCCAGAAAAGGCTGGCCGTCTCTCTTACAGCACCATGAAGTGGAGACTTACTTTCATGAGTTTGGTCACGTTATGCATGAGCTGTGTTCTAAGGTAGGTCTCATTAAAGATGTTTATTGTGTGTTGTATCTCTGTGAGACTTGGGTAGCGTTAAATGTTCCTCTGTACGCATCAGACCACATTTTCAGAATTCAGTGGGACCCTGGTGGAAACGGACTTTGTGGAGGTGCCCTCCCAGATGATGGAGAACTGGGTTTGGGAGAAGGAGCCTCTCAGGAGGATGTCTGGTCACTACAAGGATGGCAGCCCAATCCCAGACGCACTACTCGACAAACTCATTGCTTCCAGAGTGGCCAACACTGGTCCGAATCCAAAAATAAGACTGAAAATAATATTATACATTTACATAGAATAATTTGCATTTTGTTGAAGACAAATTCATCGTTTGTATTTTTAACCTCTATGCAGAAATGAAGTGTCCCTGCAGATATGTTGACAGACTTCTGTGTCCTCTTCAGGTCTGATGAACCTGCGTCAGGTAGTCCTCAGTAAAGTAGACCAGTCGCTACACACCAGCCCTCATGCAGATACAGCTGAGGTGTTTGCAAAGCACTGCCAAGACATCCTGGGCGTCCCCGCTACTCCAGGTCAGCTGTAACCATAGGGACAAGTAGTATGGTTAGGAAAATATGTGTTACAGGTACATACAGGATGGAGAAAGTGCAACGATTTCTTTCACTGATGTCAGCTGTGGAATACTGTGGGGGGGAAAAAGTTTGTGTGTTTTTTTGTGCCATGGTTTTCGGTTCGTCCGTCTCCCATAGGGAAAATGTTTGGTTTATTAGACTTGAAATGTAAATAAATGCACAGTGTACAATTGCCAAGACACTAGGACCTTTATATTGTGGGGAGATGAGGCTGGTGTTTCATTTCCTGTATGTCACACATACAGACGGGTGACAAATTAAAGGAAAAACCTGAATACATGAGTGGAGAAACATAACGACGGCAGATGCCTCCATACAGGTGTATTGTAACAACACCTTACTAAGACACTTTATGTTGGTTTTTCCTTTAATTTGTCAGCCGTCTATATGTGTTTCATCGTTTTTTTTTAAACTTTAAAAACAGATGTTCTTAATTTGATAGAAGTAAATATTTCTTCTCTACAGGTACAAATATGACAGCCAGTTTCAGCCACTTGGCTGGGGGATATGATGGTCAGTACTACAGCTACCTGTGGAGTGAAGTCTACTCCATGGACATTTTTTTCAGTCGTTTTAAAAAGGAAGGTGTTGTGAATCCAAAGGTGTGATATATGTGGTATTATTACCTTTCATCTTCATGTAGAGTAGCGTTGTCATCTTGTATGAACTTAATATGTGTCTATTCAAATCTTGACAACAGTTAATTAATGGTAAATATGAATCTTCCTTTTTGTAGAAAATGTCTTCATCTGTGTCTGCGCCTTATTTGCAGGTTGGAAAAGAGTACAGGAGGGTGGTTCTGGAAGCTGGGGGCTCTGTGGATGGGATGGACATGCTGAAAACCTTTCTTGGGCGTGAACCATGCCAGGATGCCTTCTTTCAATGCAAGGGACTGATTAAGTCAGACAAAATATTAATATTGTAATTTGATATAGCCATTTATATATTAAAAGAGTCCTAAATTCATTTTATTTAAAGCAAGGTCTAGATGGCCCAGGTGAAGTCCATATGAGTGTTATTGTTATGTTTGAGTTTTTGCTACTCGTGTAGATGTACTTATTCTGTATCGTTAAATTGTAGATCAGAGAGCACGATGACATTGTAGGAATTAATATGGTGAATTTGAAATCTGAATTTTGAAGGTAAAATTGACCAAAACTGTCTTTGAAGATACATAAATATAACACATTGTCATCTGCTCGCTTTGGTTTGGTCAAATAAATGTACAAGTGATTTATTCTTAATTTGTTTCTACAGTCTTATTGCATTGCGTGACTGATTACTGAAATGGTGCCAGTGGTGTTTAGATTAGCCAGCACGTGATCAGAGATGGCACTATCAGTCCGCTGTGAGGACCAGGTGCATCCCTACTTAAGTGCTCTTGAGCAAGAAGTCAAATTGAGTGAGCTGTCCCTGCACCGGCTAATTCAAGCCCCAAAAAGTTATGGGTATATCATTTTTATACAAATAGAGATGTACATACACAGTGAGTAGTCTTCCATCAAGTTTGCCTATCTTTCGTGGGACTTGAATTTGTTGATTTGCATATTCCCCAGAAAAGGTTGAGGCAGAAAATATATCAATTGTACTTCCATCTGAAGCACTGAAACTACGATATTAAGATATCTCCAATTATAGCAGGCTTAATCTGTACTCTGTACAGCTCACAAATAGCTCCAACCTGGGATGCATGACATTTTCTGGAAAAATTCACCTCCAAATGCTATTAAAATCCAAAACCCCAAATACTCAAACTAGTCAGCACAAACGACACTCCTACAAAAATGCACATCTATAATGACTTGGCAGACCTTGAAGATTTCTGTCATGAAAAGAGAGATTGAAAATAAAAAGTCCAAATACCATGTTTTGAATGTATGTGTATCTTTATTTGGGCCTGCTTATTTTTCTTGTACTTTTGTATTCCCCCAGAAGAGGAAAAACAAGTTGTATCCCCACCAGGGAGCGCCGCAGGACAGCAGATGCCACGGGGCTGGTGAGTTGTAAGATATATATATTAAACATATAAAATGGAAAGGGCCTGTGCTGGAGATTTCCACCTTTGAATGGCAATTATTTGTGGGCTTTTTGACTGAAGCGGTGAAAACCCCGTGCAGGAGATCGAGCTCGACGTGTACAATAAGAGCTGCTCCGATTGTGGTTCATGTCCGAGTCTATCAATCATCCCGGTCCAGATGTTTTGTTTGTAGTACTGGTGCGTCTGTAACAGCTGCGGACACCTCGCGGCGAACTGTAACCTTAAGCAACAAAGAAACAACCACATGTGCGGACAACAGATTGTGGGACACGCCGCTCTGTGTGATCTAGTGAAAACCATCCCCACACATGCAGCTCGCTTGTGGCTGGACGGGCGACTTCTGGCGGACAGCCGTACTGCTGCTACACGTAGGTTCATAGGTCGCGGGGGGAAACAACCCCCTCTGTTCCGTCGTGATCTTACTCTTCAATTGGCGTCACGCTCGACTCTTGTCAAAGCGGCGTCTTCGTAAATGGCCGAGCGAAAAGGGAAAGTATGCCTGAAAACATCTGGGCGCGGCACGTCGTAATAGAGCAAAGGGTTCGGAGGTCGTACACATTTTTTGCCTTTTGTATTTCCTTGCCGAGTGTCGTGGACATTTTGGATTTCCTTTTAATGCTCGGGCTCGCAGCGTATTTCTGACTGGGGAGCATTTCGCGTCGGTCGCCTCCTTCGGTTGATCTGTCGAGGTAGCTAGCCTCTGGCGGGGGGAAATACGTTTCAGTGCGACGACAACCGGGGACGGTAAACAACTTCGGAGACGGATGGTCGAGGAGACTGTGCGCACTGGGCTGGCTTCGAGGCGCTCTTTAAAGTGGGCAACGGTAGCTAGCTGCTAACGCTAGCGCAGCGCCATCAAGCAAGTCGGCGAAGCTAGCGAACGCGCACCTCTCGACGGGGTTTCGGAGTGTGGTATCCAGGCCGTCGCCGGACATCGTTAACCGAGACACCGACTCGACAATAATTGTGGTAAGTCGCTTTGTTGGCGTGGTGGTGTTGTTGTCTGTGGGGGAGGATGCTAACGTTACTGTTAGCTTCGGGCTAGCGTAGTAGCGTTGGGATCCCCAGTCTTATCTAGCGCTGCCCCAACTTCAGGGTCTGTCGTTGTCGCGCTGCCCCCTCGCTGTTTTTGAACATGTAATCGGCCATATATGAACCTGGCAGAATATTGTGAGGGCTGTGACCGTGTTCCTGCTCCAGGAAGAGTTCTGGGTATTTGCATATAACATTTGCTCATTTGAAATGTTGCTTGAATGTCTTGGTTGGTGATCGTAAAATGGCTCTGAGCTATTTGGAATTAACGTTAACCGAAATATCTAGCGTCACGCAATTCACTACACATTAAAATGTTTAATTTCATAATGTGGTCACATTTGACTGCCACCCCCAAGACTAGCCCGTCTTTGCAGCTGCATTGCAGCAGCGGCGGGGCAACGACATCGTTTGTTGCGGAGCACAGTGCGTCGACAGGCGGGGGATTGTTGGTGTGTGTGGAGGTCATCTTCTCACCCCGTCGCTAATCCGAATACGGTCCCCAGTTAAATCCGAGGTCATTTAATTCCTGTTGAGATTTGATATATAGATCCCTAGGTTTAATTTGAGGCGCGTAGCCAGCCAGCTTCATGCCCATCGATCTGTGTCATTCGCTAATTGTCTCACTGAATATTGCCAAGAGATGGACATTTTAGGAAACCAAGAAGCGGTTACCGTTCAGGTGAAAACGACAGCATACCTACGGTTCATTTTTACGACAGGGGAGGAAAGAAAAGCTGTCATATTGTGCCACTGCTGGGAAGTGGACCATACCCAGCTTGTGCGGATAGTCATCAGGCTATAAAACCAACAAGATAAGATTGATTCATATGGAGATTTGACACCATCTTAACTGTTGATTATGAGTCAAACGAGGCGTTCGTCAAACTGAACCAACCCTTAAAACTGACTCGATGTGCTCCCTTTATGTTGCCACAGGGGAAAACACATGGTATGTTAGGCTAGTCTTACAAACACCGCACGCATCTTTGGCTAGCTGACAGTCTCCCTGCCTGTAACATGTAGTAGTAGTCAGTTTGATGACGAGCATTATGATAACAGTAAAACAGATGCAGTATGGATATCTTCTTCTAAGAGCCTCTTGCTAATTGTATTAAGATGATATTAAGACCAGATCAGGTGCCACCTGCATCCCAAGAACTGTCTAAGCCAGCTGTTTGTTGTGCATTGACTCCTCATGCAGGTCATGCATTTGAAATAATATTGACTACTGATATGCATAGCCTATCTTTTGTGTCTCCAGAGTTTGTGACGATTTCATCAAACTGTATTAATGTAATGTGGCATCTTGCTTGCAGCCTCTGCTCCTTTGCATTTTTGATCCTTTGCTCTTTACTGAAAAGGCTAGACTGACCCTCAGGAGTCTTAGTGCTATGGTGTGTTTCCATGAAGACGTTGAAAGCCTGTGTGTTGGTGAATGTTCACTTTAGCTAGGTCTTTGTATGATAATCTCCATCGTCATTACACTAAACAATGACATTTTGTCGGCATAGTAGTAAAATTAAAGTCCACAACGCTTCCCTCTTGTTAGCTTTCGTAGCGCTAGCTAAGCTAGCCGCGAAAGGGAGTGATTGAAGGCTAATGTCAACCAATCTAGAGTCAGCATTAAAGGTAAGAACCTCAAACTCACGTTTGATTGGTTAGGATGGTCACCGTCACAAGGCATACTAGCGAATGTAGAGAAAGAGACGTTCAAGTGCAGAAGAAAAAAACGGTCGCACCAGAACAATTATTTACACTCGCACAGGTGCGACCAATTATATTTCGAGATCGCACAGACTAAATTTTGGTCGCATATGCGACCAAAACGGTCGCAATTTCGAGCCCTGAGTTGGGAGCACCAGTAAAAAATTAGGAGCACCAACCAAAATGTAAAGAGCACCAACAAGATATGTTTAAAAAAAAAAATAT
>OMOT01068596.1:0-16224 GCA_900312575.1 Acanthochaenus luetkenii | reverse complement strand
CTCCCAAATAGATGCGCGTTACGCCTCAGCGCTGACCCGGACCCGGGAGCAAGTGGGCGTGTACATGTGGTTTAACCACCACTTGTTCGTTCTGATGAAACATTGCGCAATACATAATTAGCCTGCTGCGTTTCTTTTACATGATTTTTTTTCTCTGTCTTTCGACGGAGCCTTGAAAAACAAGGAGTCGCGTAGAGATACTACGATGGTTTATTAAAGTATAATACACGATTCATTAGGAAGTTGACGGGCCGGGTCGGTCTCGGGTGTATAGAGCATCGGGCTCGGAGCTGGACCAGTGCGGGTTCTGGTCGGTTCGGGCTTTGATTTGTGTGCCCGCTACAAACCCGCACGGAGGAGGGTAATACTATACCAGTAACTATATAGCTACTCTATAACTATGTATCTATATAGCGCTATACACTATACAGCATCTCTGACTCCGGCGCAAAGGTGAAACATCATTTCGGGTAAATGACAACAGAGGAATTGACCGGTATGCGCGTGGTGTGTGGATGCGGTACGTTAAACAGGCAGAACGTGTGTCGTGTAAACAAAGAAAGTGCTACCTTTATCGGTAAAAGGACAGCGTGACGGGGACAGAGCGTGCCAAGGCGTGCTGCCCGTGTTCCCTCCATGCAGCCAGGCACCGCACGTCACCTAGGTGACAGAGGGATTGCCACTGACCCTGCAGTCGCATCTGCTCCGACCATTTCCTCCTCTAGAGACAGACCCTCCTGTCACCCACACAGCTTCTTCCCGAGAGTTGTCATCCTAATAAACCAGCCCTGCTTAGACTTAGATTAAATAATAATAATAAAAAATTTTTTTAAACACAATATTTGGATTACAATTTTGCACTGCTACAATATCTGCAAAACCCTGTGTACTTTAAGATCTAGCTCATTGCACCTTTAATTAATATATTTCATGCATTGTATAATTGTATTCAGTTAAACTTATTCATGGTCCAGTGTACCATGTAATGTAATGTAATGTAAACAAACAGGATTGGTTGAAATAATAGTTCCCTCTCTAGATCAATGGGGGGTGGTAATGCACCTCTAAGTTGTTGTCCAACAGTCAGAATACAGCGAAGAAGAAGAAGAAGAAGAAGAAGAAGAAGAAGAAGAAGAAGAAGAAAAGGAGGAGGGAATAAATAGAAGACGAAGAAGAAGAAGAGGAAGAAAAACAAGGATGAGGAAAGAAATAGAAGAAGAAGAAGAAGAAGTAGTAGGAAATAAATAGAAGAAGAAGAAGTGGTAAAGTAACGTTAGCTAAGAAAAACAGTACGGACTCATAGCTGACTGTTAACAAACAAGGTTATACACTTATTCAGAAGGTAGCTATTGGTATCCAATTGATTTGAATACTTAAGCACAATAGTTTGCATAGTTGTTCGAATCGTCTGGTGCGCAAAATATGTCTTAGCTTACCCGCTAATCTAAACAGGAAGAGGAAATCAGAGAGTTAGCAACGCGTTAGCTAGTGTTGTTAGCTACTCGGTTGGCTGTTTGCTAGCTAAAGGCGTTAGCTCATATGGTCGTTTTCTTTGAGGGGAGAGCTTATTTAACTCGAAATGCTACATTAGCTAGCTAGAGGCAAGCCAACCCTAGCCCGTATTGTACCTGTCTATCCTGCTGCTTTGCTGGCTACTTCCTGGTTGTTGGCTAACGCTAGCTGTCCTTAACAGAGTAGACAGTTGGTTTTATGTATTATATGTGTCAGTTCTCCAGTTCACCAGGTCACCAGGCAAGGTTGACCATTTTGTGACAGCTGTCTTTCCTCGTGTTTACCAGACACACACCGTCTATTTAGCGAAACGTTAGCGAAGGCAGAGCATTTATGTAGAAAGTATATCGTAGATACGCGGTCTTGGGCTAAAGGAATTGCTTTAGCCTACAAGAAGGTGGATCATTATTGGAGTATGCAGGTAATTATTGTTTTGAACCCCGTTTTGCTATGGATCCACCACGGACGGCGTGCACGCAGATTTGGATATTTTAGTGAACTTAAGCTCACCCCGACAGTGGCTCAACAGATTAGTTTCGGTAGCTTCATCTAAATGAACAACAGTTGATGGTCGTGCTAGCCATTAGTTATTGTAGCAAAAATCCTCCCCAAAACAGAATCCACGTATGTGATTTTAAAGATATGCACGAACAAACCTAGAAACCAGAGAAGCAAGTCTAAAATCGTATGGAGAGCCAAGCCTTGTTGTTATAATCATGGTGAACTTTGTGGACTTGTAAAACGATAACATGTTTAGATCCAAATATCCTCAAATTCGGTTGTACATTCTAAGTGGATATATACAACATTTGCATCGTTGACATCCTCATGAGAGTCTTAGCTGTAGTATTTCTGTTTGCATTATTACATCCATCCAAACTATCCAAGTTCCTTGTGGAAATTCGGTTAGTTTATATTTTCCTGGACTGCTCTTATGTTTCCATCATGGTCTGTTAACGGTAATTTAACCTCTTGGTAAATGATGTTAGTAGAAACCTTTTTCTAGGAAGTTTTGTTGTTGTTGAAAGGTTAGCATTCCTAATTTATTGCAAATAATTGCAGCTAGTTGGGAGTGGGCAGTGTGTAATAATGTGATTTGTTTCTTTTTAGATACCTACCCGATGTGAGCTGTGGGGTCTAGATAAAGCCTTCGTGACACCTGGAAGTGGCTACTGATATGGTGGAAATGAGACCCACCCTCAAGACCCCCCCAGAGTCTCACTCCTTTCTTATGAGAGTCTGGGGGAAATGTTGCCAGAGAGTATGGATCTAGGCTATCACCTTCCATGAGATTCCATTTTCATAGCACTTAAATTAGAGATGTTCCGATACCATTTTCTCCTTCCGATACCGAGTACCGATCCGATACCAGTGCGTTAGAAAAATAAAATAGCTTTTTTTTAGACTGCCATTTTGCTAGCTAACGTCACACTCTCTGCTAGCACCGCACGTGTTGTTATTTGCCTGTGTAGCGATATCAGAATTTGTGCATAGACTTGAGTACTTGCAGATACCCGATCCTGCATTTTAGGCTGTATCAGTGGTGTTTCCAATACTGGTATTGGTATCGGAACAATTCTAGCTGAAATTAAAACAATTTAGAGGGAGAATGCAAAAAGAGACAGTTGAGAAGAAGATGGATAGCATTACAGAGATTGAGGAGGAGAACCCTGATGGTGGTTCCACTCCATTGACCAAGTCCAGTCAGTGGGAAGTCAGAGGGATTGAAGAGGATTATGAGCAACCAATTCAGGAGGACATAGCCTATCTCAAACCGAACACTCAGGACACCCCGAACCTAGCCACTCTACAAGACTCTGGAATTGGTGAAGCAGAGAATTGTGGATCTACAAAGGCCAAAGAAGATACTGAGGAGGTTTCAGACTGGTTAGAGCAGCAAACCGCTGCAGGTCATGAGAAGACACAGCTTATGGATCAAGAAGAGGATCAAGCTGCAAATGAGAACCATATGAATGGGGAGTCTGGTTGTAGGAACTCAGGAAATGGGAAGAGGTGCAAATTGAGGAACAGTGGAGGGGGGTCAGTTTCAGAGCAAAGCAGTCAAAGTTCAGCCAATGCTATTTCCTCTTCCTCCATTCAAAAAGGCAATGTTTTGTCAAGTGGTGGCAGGCACAAGCAGACCCGTAGACGTAACCACCACCACCATCAGCAGACCCGGGGCCGCAGGCGAACAGGCAAACAGCTTGTTTTAGCTTTCAAGGAAATGCTGTCGGGGTCTCTTAGCTCCTGGTGCCTCTCCTGCATCCATATGGTGATTGAGCTTATTGTCACACTAACACACCATTGTGGAGTTGGTGTGGAGGCTGGAGGGGTGAAACTGTACAACTTTGGGCTGCAGCTCCTTGCAAAGGTCACAGATATCCCTGGGATGAAGGCAGATGCTAGTCGGATTCTGGAAAGGACAAAATGCACAGGAGCAGACCTGGTTGATAAGAGTGTTAGGTCAGTGAAGTGGGTAAAGACGGCTGCCTTGACTTGTTTCAGACTTTTCTGTGCTTTGGTAATTCTTGGGTCCCAGTGGTCAAAATGTGGGCTGGTCCGACTCAGTGGAGAGAGGGGAAAACGATGTTGGACAGCTTTGCAGGATTCAAGGTTCTGGAAGAGGGTGGTAGTCCTAGTGGAGACAGTCAGAAGCTGTTTCAGGAGTGATGGCCAGGTACCAACATCCACCCCTGAGTCACCTGGCAGAATGGGGAGATGTCAGCCAGGCCAGGAGCTGGAAAGACTGCTGGCCTTGGCTCAGGTACCAGAGGATGAGCTTGACCCCTTTACAGTGCTTGGCGTAGAGGTCCATGCCACTGATGCTGAGCTGAAGAAGGCCTACAGACAGCTGGCTGTCCAGGTGTGTGTGCACTGCAGGTCGAGTTAAAAATATATGCTGCCTGTTACTGATGGATCAGTGAATCAATGACTCATAAATTGTATCACACAAATTACCAGTATCACAATTGTTCATTTAACAGCCTGAGGTTTTCTCCTTTACTCATGCAACCTTTCTTCTGTCCTTTCTCAGGTCCATCCAGACAAGAATAAGCACCCACGTGCTGGAGAGGCATTCAAAGTACTGAGGGCTGCCTGGGATATTGTCAGTAACCCAGAGACACGAAGAGAGTATGAGTTGTGAGTATCAAGAAAAACTGGTAATCACAGGGAATACAAATTCTAAAGCAAAATAAATGGTAAATAAAATGGTAAATGGACTGCATTTACTGTATATAGTGCTTTTTACAGTCTTTTTCAGACACCCAAAGTGCTTTACAATTAGCCTCACATTCACACGCACATTCATACACCGTTGGCGGAGGCAGCCATGCAAGGCAACCTGCTCAACGGTAGCAATTGGGGTTTGGTGTCTTGCTCAAGGACACTACGACAGATTTTTCCCCAGGAGGAGCTGGACTCGAACCTTCAACCTTGCGGTTGCTGTGCGGAGACTCTACCTCCTGAGCCACTGCCTCCCCTTAATAAATCTAAAAAATAATTAAGGATCTTTCAATCAAAAGCACAATTATCTAGTAGGGAGTTGTTTTTTTTATTCATTGTTTACACTGATAAAATAATCAGCTTTTTGCTTTTGAAGTTGTCAAGTTATGTCAGTCTGGTAGAAATCCTTGATCTCTCACTCAACATTCTCTTTGCCCCTTCTTCCTTTTGCAACCTCTATAGAGTAGACGTGATGCTCAATGGGAGCTCAAAGCGGTGTGCAAGTGCACATTCTCTTGCATTATAGCATCTAGTTTACATAGTTTTCTGACTTGAAGCACACTCTCTACTTATATGCACAGTAGTTACATTTCTGACAATTTAAAAAGATTGATGGAAATAGTCTATGTCTAAGGTGCTTTGAGATTTATTTGTATTGAATTCCCTGAAATTGTGTAATTTGCCTTAGGCTTATTCTGTCTCAAAAAATCATTAAGGAGTCTCTTCTGTTCCCTCATAGGAAGCGCATGGCAGCAACTGAGCTCTCCAAGTCCATGAATGACTTCCTCTCTAAACTGCAGGATGACCTGAAGGAAGCCATGAATACCATGATGTGTACCAAGTGTGAAGGCAAGCACAAGTATGTCGCTCACACTGAACATCTCCTGTGCATCAGTGTAAAACATTTCCTCACTTAAGTAAATAAACAATACGAGTTACATATAGGTCATTGTTTTCATACAATATCAGCACATCATCACAAATGACCCATGTCTATTTGGCACAGCATTAACATTGTTGACCTGTCTGTGTGCAGGCGGTTCGAGATGGACCGTGAGCCTGCTGAGGCTAGGTTTTGTTCAGAATGCAACCGTTGCCATAGTGCTGAGGAGGGAGACCTATGGGCAGAGTCCAGCATGTTGGGCCTACGAATAACATACTTTGCCTTTATGGACGGCAAGGTCTATGATATTACAGGTGAAGTTCAGCTTTTTCTCAAGATTTTGTTATTTTTCCCCTCCCAACAGTAACGGCAGGGGCTAGCTGCCTTTTCCTGAAATGTAAAGGCTTAAATAATGATCGCTGATGTGGCATTTGAAAATGTAGATAGGATGTCATCACCAATATCCACTTAATGCCTGCATCCACAGGTTGAAGGAAATATTTTCTTTTTCTCCGCAAAGCAGTGGTTCTGTTATGTTTCAGAGTGGGCAGGTTGCCAAAGAATAGGCATTTCTCCTGACACACACCGTGTGCCCTATCACATCTCCTTTGGTTCCAAGAACAACAGCAACTCCACAAGACAGAGGTAAGACCTCTGAGGATGAAGGTATCAAACAAGTGTTTAAAAATGAGCTTGTATTCCTTCATTAGTTGTTAACGCTCATTTAGTGTATTCATATGCTATCGTCATGTGCCCATATACAGAAACGGATGAATGAAGAGCATCATTATGCTTTTGTCCCCTATCTTGAGTCTCCAGTGCAAAAGATCTCCCTCAACTTTCCACTCTGATTGTGAGTTCTTTAATTTTCAGGACACCCTCAGAGAACGCCACAGGGCCAAGCAACCCTGCTGATATGCAGGACTTCTTCAACCGCATCTTCAAGGGAGGGCCTGCTAATGACATGGCTGCCAATGGAGGCTTCTTCCCCTCAGGTCCACCCCACCATCACCCACCTGGTTCTGGAGCACCCTCGTTCTCCCCTCCACCAGCCCAGTCAGGCTTCTACATGCCAGGGGGTCATCGGCCAGAGCCCAGTGAGACATTGGCTGAAAGTGGCAAACCCCCGAGAAGGAGGAAGAAGGTCCGCAAACCCTTTCAGAGGTGAAATCTGTTGACATCTCAATTTATCACCACAGTTACACAGGGACACAACAAATAATGGCCATGTTTGTCTCTCGCCTGCCTGTGGGCATGCCAAGATCTGCCCTACATGAGTTGAACTCGGGGAGATTCATGTGGGTAGGGCTGCCATTCTGGCAGTCAACACGGCGTCAGGAGGAGAGAGTCTGGATCACGAAGATGAACCAGTTATCCGAGTTGAAGTATTGAAGGAGTGATGGTGCGTTCTCTCATTTCACTTTTTTGGTTTGTTGGTCTTTAAGGTGACAGTATCCTTGGCATTGAGCTCATTACAGGACGCTGTAATGAAACATATTTTTCTGTCTTAATTTCCTGCCAAATCCCATGCATGATTTATTCACTTGCATTTGAACACTTGTGTTGTTATTGTTTTGGTTAAGGTTATTTCTGTTAAGACATTGGTTCCGACAAAGTGAGAGCCGTAGAGAGGATTAAAGGAAATCAGTACACACTAGTGGTACGTGGGTCAGCTTTTAGATCTGCAACCCCTTCCCCATTTCAAGAATGAATCCAAACCAGCCAAGCCCAATACATCCGAACCAAATATACTAATACTAAATTAAATACAACAAATTGGTTGGAGGCAATATTGTTTGTCATTTATTGAAAGGGGGCTGCACAAAAATGACAATACTGCAGTGTTTTGCGTCACATAGATGGATTAAGAGAGAAGAGGAGAAAGTGCACTTCTTAAGCAGCATTGCATGCTAGGTGGGCTGGTATGTATTGGTTGGCTAGCTTTAGCCAACATGCCAAAATGGTGATTACGGTTATCTTCCAAAACGGAAGCTAAATCATTCACACACCCGTCAACCTGTTGCCTTCTGTGGTTAATTTGTTTCTCTGATTTATATTACTTTGGACAAAGTTCGGAGTGCTTTTCATTCTCTGCAGAACCAGTTCTGTACACTAACAATTAATTTTGAATGCTTACAGGATAATTCCAGTTTTAATTTAGTAGATGGTTCTTTAGCCTGATGGTGGCCTATGGCCCTGGTAAAATCAGAATGCATGGTTTGATTCTGTGGTAGTAGCCATACAAACGGCAAAAATATGTTCAAGTTTCAGCATGCATGCCTCAGTGGAAGTTCAGGTGTAGTCAACCTCCAGCATCGGCTTCCCTGGGGATCCGCTGTCACGACAGGCATGTTTTTATCTAGTTCTCAATTACGACACACAGGTAAATTGCTTCTTAAAAAGTATGTGGCATAATTAAATATGACTTGAATCTTTCTAAAATACACATTTTAGCATAGGGTTTCAAAATGTTTTAAGTTGCTGCTGATTACAGGTCCTTAGAGGGGACAGTTTTGGTAGTTGGCCATTCAAGACCCTCTACAGAAGTAAAAATCTTATCAAAGGGGAATATCACTTACAGATGATTTGGCCACGAAGTTTGAAACTTGTAACACCTGCCTGTATTACTTCTATTGATTTAGCATTAGTTGTGCCAAAATGAATGCAGATCTTTGTATGTTGATTTTCAGAGAATCAAATCATGCATTGTAAGACCACTCTAAGAACCATCTATCACATTAAAAATACATAAAAATAGGCCAACCACTCAATTTAAGAATTAATATTTGTATGGCCCGGATAGCCCACTCAATATTTGTGAACGTCTCTGTCAAATCCAGAGACCAGAGAAATTAGATGTGACCCTGTGATGTAGTCAGGATGTGAAATCTGGAGCTGAATTAGCAAAGATGGCGAAGGTCATTTTTTCTGATTCTGCTAACACCAAAATAAAGCTCACTGATCTGTAAAAACTCAAACATGCCATGGGTCGTGCACACAACATCTGTCTGCTATTCATTGTAACAATTTAACATTTACATAATTACATCACAGGTTCAAGTATAGTTTCCTGGTTACTGGCCTGCTCTACACAGACCCATAGCATGAATTAATTTAGTGGCATTCCCCTGTAATCTTTTAAAACTATTGAGGCCCATGCTAAGCTAAAACTTGTGATACCTTGACATGTTGAATTTTTGCTGTTTTCCTTTACCAGGCTCTCGACACATTGTGGGGAAAAACCCTTTCTTTATAAGACCCAGTGGAATTGGGAGTACACTGCCCCCTGGCGAGCCACTGTGTAACCACTACTGGCTTTTGATGTTTTGATTTACTGAAAAAGAAAAAGTTCACTCTTCAATTTGATTTACAAAGCTACTAATACAAGAACTGCCAACATGTGATTTTTAAATAGTAAATTTTGTTAATTTACAAAAACACTGAAACACATTACACATAAACTGCCAATACAGAAGACTTTCCCCCACAATGTGATGTGTCGCGAGGGACCAAAACCCTCTCTGTATGCCATTACAAAAACATCTATTATCTCACCTTTATGAAACCCATGGTACTGGTGTTATCTGGGGACACACGGTAAGAAGTTGTCAGTGATTTCAATCCTGTTAACATTAATTTCAAGTATTTTTATTTTTTTGCCCCACAAAGACAACGGTCACCTGATACTATTCATCATGCTTAAGTCTACATTCCAGTTATTCTGGGCACATTGTGGCTTCACAATGTCTTGAAGAAGAAGGCTGCTGCAAACATATTGCAGTTGCAATAGTATGCACATTTACCCAGTACATGACTTTCACATGGTTGATTGGAATTGATTTGTTATGGTCTAGTTTAAAAAAAAAATGTTTACACCATTTTCTTCCAAGTCCTTCTTCACATTATGTGCCATTTTTATATGTCAGCCATGAGGAGGGCATCTTAGACTTATGATTTCTACATCTTGACCGTCAAATTTGGGGTTGTGTCAGGTTCGATCTCAGGATACCTCAGTAAAAACATGTCGCATAAAGTACTGGTCTCCATGTAAAGCTAACCCTGGGTGAGTAGGGCTCATGTCAGATTGTTTTACAGTTTTTTCCCCCCCACCTCTGAGGTCCTCTGTGATATTTCAGGTGCCGTTTGTCATTTGACCCACATCTCCGTGACTCTTAGTAGTTTAGAATTGAAGAAATTTATAATTTGGCTCTTTCAGACATACACTACAAAATACATGTTTAGCTATCCACAGTGCCATAACAACTTGATGTTGGCTTTGATAGTCTGTTCACATGAAGACATGCGTAGCTGTTAAGTCATGTGACAAGTCAAATCTCTGATCACTTAGTAATATTAAAACTAAGCCACCAACTGCAGCTGCGTCTGATTAGGACAGTATGTTAATACAAATACAAATTAACGTTTTCTCGATGACACCAGGTGAAACCTATGCCATCTGGATGGGGTTCAACATTCAAAATGTCAAGGTCTTAGCTTTACAAGCTTAGTAAGGGCAAACAATGTATTCACACTTTTATCTCCCTGGTGTGTTGCTGTGTAAAACAAATAATGAACTAAACAAAAATTCCATTGAGCCATTTTATTTTGGGTCTGGTTTCACTGTAGTTCTTGATATGGTTCTTACATAGAAATTACAGTTCCAGGAGTTTACAACTCATATCTGAAGATACATTTTTTTGGAGAGTATTTTGATCATGACTGTGATAAGACATTTGATTCAGGCTATTTTTATTATATTTAAGTTTGATGAAACGCATCATGTTGGCACAACGGTTTTGCTTTTTTAAGTCACTTTGCACACCCACCCCAGTAATAATGTCAGAGGGTTTGACTGAACAGTAATCAGTTATTTGCCTGGACCTGGTTTAGCTCAGTAGGCTAACAGTTCATTTTTTTGGTAGAATTACGTTCAGTGAGGCAAAATTTATAAATGATTTGAATTGCCCTAGGTCCGTGTTCCAGTTAGCACTCTGGAGAAACCCAAGTATCAAAACTATCTTACTGCATTGTCATTGTGTGATCATCAGGGGTTGTATGGTAGCTTGAAGAGATGGTGCTTTGTTGAAAATGTTATTTGAGCTTCTTGAAGTTGGATGTTAAGTTTGCAATATTACTCTTCATTTATGAGTTTTCTTATCAGATGTATTTCAGTTTCCAAAACATGGATTACACGCAGTCCTGAACTAAATGGATGGACAAACTCAATATAGATTTCACAGAAAGTGAAAGTTAAACTTACATTTAGTTTGTTCTGGTAAAATCAACGATTAGAGCCATGCTTTCCATGTATGTCTGCTGTGACTTGAGAATGTCCAGTGCGGTGTGGTTACGGTAGCAGTTTTAAGTAAGCAAGTCCAAGAAGATTAACTCTGTTGAAACCAACATCCCTGATTTTTTCTTTCTATCAAAGTTACAGAACATGCAGAAGTATTGAAAAATGTTTTGACAATCATCAGGGTTCAGTGTGCTGGATACTTCAAGTACGTGTACCATTTTGTTAGGGAATAAGAGGCGAGTTGCCTGGTTGGCAAACAGTTTTAAAATATCACCGTTGGGTTTCTTTCCCCCACTTTCTCTGGTTTTCAAAATAAAGATTTCCTATATGCACAACTTTTGTTATGTTTTGTGCTTGGTACATATTGCAAGTGATGATTTCTCAGCTTTTTAATGATGCATATCCAAGTTATACCATTTTAAACACATACAAAGACTAGGAATGTAACTATCTACATTGCAAACACCTTGATAACAATCATTGTAGCCCTCAAAGGAGCGTGCATAGGTCCCATTCCTTCAAATTGTTTAATATATAATTTTACTGTAAACCCACATTGAAAAAGGTTCTCAGTCATTGTTTTACCTCTGGGCTTTTCCATTCTGACATGATTAACAATGGAGCTATGGCCATGGAAAGAGGACAAGGCACGTCTGTCTGCTCCTTAAAAGGAGTTGTTTCAGAGAGGTGCAGATTCCTAGACACTGGTTGATTCAACTTGCCTCATTTAAACCCCGTTAGAGGGGAGACACTTGTGGTTTCACTTATTGGAATTTAAAATGGTTGATCAAACAATATTCTCATAGGTCCAGCAAAGCCCCCTCAGACCGGTCTGATCATTCCACATGACCTTATCTCTGGCAGTGAGGCATGCCTCAGCTGTCCAGCTGTGCTCCAGTTCCTCCTCACTACTCTGATAACCTTTCTTTATGTAACATGGAGAGGAACTGTTACAAAGCTTAGCATTGTTTAATAAATGTTTGCCAGGCCTGGACCAAACGGTATTCACAAATTAATTTGTTTTAACTTGCTTGGAGGAGTCCACCAGATGGGTGATGTTTACCACAGCTGTTGTCACTCTCAAACGCTTCCTTGTGACCCACCCATCTGTACGACATAGCCTAAAAAACAGTATTTGTACATATTGTTTGGCGCAGGGGTCTGTCTCACAAAGCAAGACCAAAAGCAAAACGATTCAGCAGGGAATATGGAATAGAATATAAGCACACACATAGGAACATAGGATATAAAAATACACAGTAAAAACTGTCAAAGTAAAATAAAACAATAAAAGCAATAAACTAGACTATGAACAATTGAGGGGTTATGTAAACATGCCGCCAACAATTCCAACACGTTAAGTAGACTGTAGAAGTGGGAGGTATGAGGGAAAAGTACATTATTAACATTTATGTTCTTCTCTCAAGAAGAACAAACTGTTGTGATGAACAGGCCTAAATATGAGCAATACAAAAACAACAGTGAAAAGTAAGACTGTTGCTGCTGCCAAGACTAGAGGGGATTGCAGGAGGAAAACTGCAGAGAGTGCAATACGTAAGTAAATAGGCATATCACTGTCCCGTCATTAAGGCACAGTGGACATACTTTTCACTGATACCGTATTGTACTATCTGTGCACCCAAGGCCATGGGGTCCTGAAGGAGTGGTGACTCCATTCCAGAGTTTATTGGCTTTTTAGACGCTTGGATCCGATAGCCTGAACATAACCAGCTCCGGAGCAGGTAAGCTGTGCAGACTCTCCTTGCCCTAAAGTACAAAAGATGAATATGATCATATAAGCAACAACAGCTACTTCAGCCTGTGCTCATTACATCCACCTCTTCTTCAACTAGAGCTTGCCTTTTAGCCCCCCTATGACAGAGCGGAGCAGTGTACAGTCTAGATATGCCACCAGGCCCCCCTGGTTGGCCCAGCGGTCTGCCCCTTGACTCTCAGTGTGGGGCTGGTGATAGGTGAGTTCTGCCCGGTGACCCTCTAACCCGGTGCCGGACTGTAGACACTTGGTTAGGTCCACCACACTCCCTCCGAGGGCCCGGAGCAGGGCGTGAGGGGCGCAGGAGTCCCACTTGAAGGTGCTCCCCTCTGAGAGGACATAGACATCGGCCAGACCCTGAATGACGCACAGGATCTTGTAGCCAGCTCCAGATGCGTACATCAGCTTGTCCGGGCCGCACAGCGGGGCCAGGGCTTCCTTCACCACCTGCTTCTCACTGGAGCTCAGGACCACCGACAGCCCTCCTCCCCCTTTGCTCTCATCGGGTTTGTGTTTGGGTCGGGACACTGAGCAGGCATTGACACCGCCACACGACACACCCCAGAAATGCTTCCCTCTCCAGCTGTGTTGAGCACATGAACACAAACAGTAATCAGTGGTAAGTAGAGTAGACTATTTTCAGATTTCCTTCAGGGGAGAGAGATGGAAATATAGAGACCGTGACAGAGAAAGAGATAGATATAGATGTAGATACAGACGGAACAATAATAAATACATACAGTACATATACTGATAACACACGTATACATAGATATATAGCAATAGCGAGATAACTATTCTAATTCAGATAGGCCTTGTAATTTTGGGTTGTTTTCATGTTCATTTACTTCCTCTAAAGCACCGTGCAAACTGTAAAGTTTCTTCTTCTTCCTCTTGTTATACATCTCTCCTCCAGATGAGTTACACAGCAAAGTTACTTGCAGACAATCTATATCTAACGATCAAGAAGCAATGTAAAATATCTGTCCATATTCTTTTAACCTCGGAGGTGTTTTGCCCACTAATGTCACCAAAGCAGGGAGAAAACCTTCCATGACAAGGTTTAAGCTTTGCATTAGCAGTGTCATCACCTGAAGCTGGACTGATAACTCAGATGCTTCTTTACTTTAGCACAGCCGAATTCCCACATAGCTACATTTACATGAATAAAGACATTCTTTGATTATCATTAATCATTTAAAAGAGATTCACGGTTACTAATCAGTTAAATACTGATGTCTACAATCTTTACAGAGCAATTGAGTTTGTGATGTATAGACATCTGGAACGGTCCAGAGTTCATTGTGCATGGAAGGATTAGCTAAATATTCAACAAGCTTAATGGGACTAGCTTACCAGTGTCAGAAAATACCAGTCAAAAGGTTAAAGATTGGAGAGGGTATCTATTCAGAAAGACGACAGATACAAAATTAACTTCAAGACTAATGCTGAGAAACTCACAGTATGACCTCAATCCTGGAGGCAGATAAGGGTTATGCATATGTCCCTTGAGCATATTAAGTGAAAAGACGAATTATAAAGTTTATATGAGATGATTTATAAAAATGTAAAAAATTAATTAAGTTGAATGAAGTTGCATATAAAAGTCACTATACTATATATAGTCAGAGCTGATGAAATGTTTCGGTGACAATCACATGTCCCTTTTTAACTTACCCACCACCTGCTGGATCTTTGTAGTTGAACGGCTGGTTGATGACACCCATGACTGGCTCCCCAGTGCTACGGAGGTAAACCCCGATCAGAACCAAAGCGCAGTGCAGACCCGATGGAGACAGGCGGCCCTCCTCCAACACCTCCTCGCGACCGTCAATGTACTGGCTGGTGGCATCTTAATTAAAAACCACAGAGGCAAAACACATTTCCAAAATGAGGTCTGAGATTTCGATTCAGTTCTGCACCCCACAGTGTGCTGGAATTAAACTGACAATAAATCCATTATAGCCGAGAGCAGAACATCGAGCCTTTTACCGATCGGGTCAATCCAGATGCCGAGCTGGGAGGGGCTGACGGGCACGCTCAGACCCTCGGTGCCGGTGTCGATGGTCGCTGGGTCTTGGTGAATGGCTCGTGCCAGGAGAGATGCCGCTGTGTCGTCACCATCCAACACTGTGGCCAACAGGGCTGCAGTCTCCTCCGCTGTCGCGCACACTGTGACCGTCACATTCTCTCCTTGGCGACACAGAGAGAAAGATATGGAGTCTTCATTTCGATTTCGCAATTTACAATGTGCTCCATGAATATTTGGACAGTGACACACTGATGTTTTGCCTCTATATTTGTATTATTGTGGATGTGAAATGAGTTAAAACAACTACAACCCTTCTAGTGCATAGGCTACCCATTTCAAGGCATTAAACGTGGACAGATTAAGACTATAAACATTCAATAATATGTACAACTTAAGTCATTTGTTTCTCCCTTCTTACTTTGCTATAGTGTTCCAATCGAAATATTATGTATGGAGAAATACCGTCTAACATACATATAGAGTTCAAAGTACGTCATTACCAAGCCCATTTTCAAACTTGTTGGACTCCTCTCCGTGTATGAAGCCAATCATTTCGGGGAACTGGACAGAAGAGTAGGGCGGGAGATGATTAAAATCCAATAGACATTCCACATTATTGCAGAGAATTACACAATATTCTCAACAAACACATTACCACTGAGTCCTCAGTGTTAAGCAGACCTACCTGAGCGCCAACGTCGTGACGGATCATCTCTTGGATCACCACATCAGCAAGCGTCTTAAAGTCCTGGACAAACTTCTTGTTTTTATCGTCTCCGGTTTTCTCCTGTACGAGCAGCTGAAAGAGGGGAGCCTCCTGCCTGCAGACCCGAGCAACATTAGCCGCTTTCTCAGCCACCCGAAGCAGCAGCCTCAGCAGATCAGCCATGCCTGAAACCGAGAGAGAAAGAGGGGCTTTTCTCAAACCAGTGTCACCGGGTCGCCAAACTTAAAACATGTCTACTGAGGCAACAAGATTTTTTCAAGAAAGCAACAAAGAGAGTGATGCGGCTGTCAAAGCTAGCTACGTGGTGAGTGAGATGATTGCTAAGGCAGGAAAGCCATTCAAAGACGGCGAGTTCATCAAACGGTGCATGTTACAGGCCGCAAGTATAGTCTGCTAGGAAAAAAAGGGTCAGTTTAGCAACATCAGCATGTCAGCCAACACAGTGGCAGAGCGCATTTCTGACATGTCAGGTAACATTTACGATCAACTGCGTGAGAAAGCTAAACATTTCCATTCATACTCAGTCGCTCTTGATGAGAGCACAGACGTCACTGACACTGCGCAGCTCGCAATATATGTCTGTGGTGTTGATGACAAGTGATGGAGGAGTTGCTCACAGTGATTCCAATGCATGGCCAGACCACCGGTCAGGAGATATTCCGCCAGCTGTGTGATTCCATTGTGGATGCCGGCTTACTATGGAAGCTTTTTGCTGAAATAACAACCGACGGAGCGCCATCAATGACAGGGAGGAAAAATGGACTGGTGGCACTTG
>OMOT01068581.1:0-11686 GCA_900312575.1 Acanthochaenus luetkenii | reverse complement strand
CCAGATGTTTCTTTGCCTCTTCCACTAACACCTGTAATTAATTTTGCGGTTGCGGTTCTGTTGCCCATCCAAACTCTCAGTGGGATCAAACCATTGTGAGACAAAGGGCGGGGCGACACAATCTTTAGAAACGTAATAACGTGCTGTTAAGTTTCTATCGTGTCCCCACTGGGATTTCCACCTATGACTGTACCGTGTGTGTAAGAGCGCAGCGCAGCCCCGCCCCTCACGCAGAAAGAGAGAGAAAGAGACAGAGAAAGCGGCAAACTAGATTATGTTTGGGACGTTTAATTCCTCGAAAAACACATTTGCCACAATATAAATCTCACTCCATAATATTTTGAGTATCTACCAATAGCAGAACCGATAGTAGAACCGATAACGTCGGATCTTATCGATACTCCAATTTTTACTAATTTAGAACCGGTTCCCGTTTAGAACCGGGTTTCGGGGGGCATCCCTAGTCTGACACACTCACATTTAACAACAATCTGTCTCAAGTCATGAGTTTTTAGTCCTAGAGGTGCTCACATCTCTGTTAAGACAGAATCATGCAGCATCACACATTATAAGACACCAGCAGGAGATTTTTTTTATTTTAGCCACCCTCTTCCTGTCGGAAAGTCACACAAAGAAGAAAAAAAGGAAGCCAGCACTGAGCAATGAAACAGCAGCAGCAACCGCTTTTAGCCACTGCCACACTTGTGTGTGCATTGTTCTGTACTGCCAGTTCCACAGTCCAACGGAACCGGGACTTGCGCTTCTCCGCCGGCATCGCCATGTTTACTACTCTGTCTGTCTGTAGAGCCTTGTCACATGTCTCTACAGGTGCTGATGTCAGCCAAAGAGAGCGCATCTATTGGCTGTTGACAGTGTAGCATTATAAATCGTGTCGTCGACCATCACACACCTTTTGAGCCAAGTCTTAAAAGTTAAGATAATATTAAACATGTTTGATTTTGTCGTACCGGTCAAAACGGGGAAAAGACCACATTAAGACAGCCCCGACTGAGTCTTACACCTAACGACTGTTGTAACGGGAGCGCGCAGCAACTGCTGTGATTTTACTCCACTTACACTGACGGGATCGGAAGTTTGCTTCCAGTTAAAAATGTATAGACCATTGTATTATAATTCTTTGTAAATAAATGCTTTGACCAAATGGCATTTTATTATATATTTTATTTCGGGTTTTTTTCAGTGTTTCATTGGCAAGCAACAATAATGGGTCCAGTAAGTGAATTAGATTTTTCACGCATTTGAAGTATGCATACAAATGTTTTGCTGTCCACAAACTTAACATGCTTTCATTTTACTTTAATAGCATGACAGCCCCTATCAAGGTGGAGTGTTTTTCCTCACCATTCACTTTCCCACAGATTACCCCTTCAAACCACCAAAAGTGAGTAAGACTGTGTCTTCCTTGTGTTATGGGGCATTAACTCATTTTACTAACTCACTTTCAGCCATTAATTCTACTGCACTAAGAGTGATTTATTCACCTGTAAAACACAATATTATTTCTGTTCTGTCACAGGTTGCATTCACAACAAAGATTTACCACCCTAATATCAACAGCAATGGAAGTATTTGTCTGGATATATTGAGGTCACAGTGGTCACCTGCACTTACAGTATCAAAAGGTAAGGGATCATAGCAGATATTTGTGATGAAGACAATTCATTTTGATCGATATTTGACCATAAATATGTTTTGGAAAAACAATTGTTTTACTAAAGTAATTTGATGTTTTGGAACTGTGATGATTATCTAAAATGTACAAATGATACCCAGCCATACTAGTTAATTCACACACGTATAACTTTCTTCTTTCCATAACATTGTGATTGTTACTTTACTTTCTGATTAATTCTTCCATTCTTCTATAGTTCTATTGTCTATCTGCTCTCTTCTTTGTGATCCAAACCCTGATGACCCACTGGTACCGGAGATCGCCCACACGTACAAAGCTGACAGGGAAAAGTGAGTGTAGCACATGTGTGCTTTTACCACAGTCACCCATCAACCTTGCTCACTTATGATAGTGAAGTGGCAAAGTTTTTACTTTGCAAGTTGACATACGAATGTAATCACACTTGTTTTACAGGTACAACAGACTAGCAAGAGAATGGACACAAAAGTATGCAATGTGAGAACGCCAGCAAGATCAAAATACAAAAAGAGAAGTAAAGAAACACACTTGATATTTAACGCAAGGCAAATGAGCAAGAAAGGAAAAATAACTAAACGACACCACCATCTTTTGTAGAAGGAAGCGATACAATGAGGTACAGTGCCACCTGGCTTTCAATGTGTTGAGCTGCTGCCATGTGCTATCCTTCATGACTTGTATGGATCTGCTGAGCAGGACCTGATGAACTCCTGAAAGCACTCCCATATGGAATACTGGAACCTCTTCACAGTCCATGCCGCCACACTCAGACTTTTAACTGTTACTTCTGCTATTGTGGTTATTACTATCAGTGTTACTATTCACACTCTTAACATTATCACTGTTGATATAAGTCATATCGTTGTGTTACTCAAAAGCAAAATGTTTGATTTAGGAGATCAATTTCTCCCTCATCTCAGAGGTACTGTCTGTCCCATTGGATGTCTTGTATTACTGTATTTCCATGTATTCGGTGGCCTTTCTGTGTTGTTATTGTTTTCAAACGGTAGATGTGCAATTGAGGCAGAATGTTCCCCGTTCAGCACAAAATGGTGCATGTTTAATATGAGTAGTTGATCTGTTGCTCACAACAGTTCCATATACTGATCAACACATACTGTCTCTACCCAAAAACAATGTGAAAGAAGTAAAGAAGGATTGGTTTTGATCACTCACTGCATTTCGAGATGCGACAGTATTCAATGATTTTGAAGATACTGGATAGCTGCTGTTAGAGCTAGCTGCCCCATGTCTTGCTGTTGTGTAGGAAAAAGGCGTGCGGGAATATCCTATATCATTTTTCTCACCCATGTTGTCATTGCCCGTATATCTTTTTCAGTATCCATCCATGGCTGGTGTCATAGTACACAAAATCCTACTCTTGTATGACATGTTCATCGTTGTATAGCTATGAACATAGCTACTCCTTGTCATACAGCTAAGCCGTGTGTCACCACCTCAATACAGTTGCTCAGGTATCTAGCCAAATCATCGACCTTTGAAAGGACATTGCAATGACCCATGGTGAGAAAAATGACCTGAGACATATCAAACGTCTAAAAAATAGTACTGATCTAGGTTCACGGGTCAGTTTACATGACAAAATAATCCACACTATGCTTGAAGAGGCAAATTGATCAGTCTCAGATCAGCACTCCTAAGGTCCTTGATACATATAGGCCTCAAAGTCCTGTGTTGCACAATAATATGCTGTCTCATATGTACTGTCATTTCCTTGGGACATGTTTTTTCCCCCCACTATCCTCCAGCCTCTTGTCACCACCACAGTTCCCTTTATTGTTTTTGAACAACACTTGGATGTGAATGTTTTAAACAGCTTTTAGTAGTGCTGTTGGTAAACATGTACATGCTACTGTTTTCTAAAATGAAATTGTCTTTGGTTACAGTCGGTGTCATTTATACTCAAGATGGTAATTTCAACAGACTTTAGACATTTTTCAGAATTGTGGAATTCCATCATGCATGCCCTGTGGTTTCCACTGTAATCAGAATCAGAATTCGTTTTAATGGCCAAGTATATTTGCACACATAATAACTTGTCATGGCAATTTCATCTGTTATAAATATCAGGTGATGTGAAGCTTTGTCGTTTCCTCTGCATCAGCTTTTCTTTATGTTCATATCCACCATTGGGTCTGCAAAAGTTTGTGTTTATATACGTACGTTAATAACCTACACTGACAGTAAAACAGTTTCCCTAGGTGATATATTTGTGACCTTTTGTTTGTATTCTATTTTAGAAAGCTTTAGTTTTAGGCTATTTACATGTCACGAGAAATGAACATGATTGTGATATGTCATAATGTAATATCAGTTTCAATATAATCCCATGTGGCTGCTGGATTAACTAGTTATATCAACAAATCAAAGTAGCCTATAACTTTCTGATGCTGCCAATATAAAGGGAATTAACAATTCTGTCAGAAAGGGGAAGACGATTTGCTAGAGGTGTAATATTTAATGGATTCATCATTAAGGGTCCACAAAAAATGGTAGAAGTAACACCATGGTTTGGTCGCCAAATATAGTTTTTCACCATTGTTAGCAACTGTAGAAAACTGTCAAACTGTTCAGAACTGGATGTCTCGAAATAGTGTATATTGAAAGGCTTTGCAAACATCCTCTCTGAATGCAGTGAAAATCCTTTTGCTGCCAGACTATAATTGAAGGTGACGTGTGTAATACTACTAGTCCAAACTTAGTTTGCATTGTTAAATAGTTGTTTGGCTATTTATTTATTTATTTGAAAGCCGAGTATCTTCCAATTGTACGACAGAGCGCAGCCTTGATCCATCACGTTCATTTTGACAGACAGCCTGGTGTGAGTGATGCTAACTAGATTGAATTCCTTTGTCCAGCGTGCTCTCAATAGAGTTCATATAGGCAGCTTGGCATGCTTTGCACTCTGGAGAACCTCACAGCCATTTGCCAGATATCAGGGATTCCGTTACAATTCATCTGCCTAACACCTCTGATTAAAATCTTAGCCTTAACCTTCATTTTGTATATACCGTAGATAAAGAGAACATCTCACGAACTGTACATTTGCTATCAGGGCTGTTTCCCAGTAGACATGCAAGTTGCTAAGACTATTTACACAGTACCACTAATTTTTTTGAAATATTCAGCCTGGCTTTCTCTGAAATGTAGGACCAGCCTTCTAACATCAGTAATGCATCTTAACATTTGGGATCTATGTGCTAGACCTGTCACCATGAACAACCGCCTCCCCTTGCTTACACAAAATAACCATTGACTTTGTCAAAACAAATGAATAAAGCTCATTTTGTTTTACAATTGTCCGACATTCTCTGTCGTTTTTTTTTAAATGTAAAAGCAATGTTCCATTCGAGCTGTGTAAAGGTAGTGGAGGAAGAGGAGGGTGTCCTCTGTCCTGTGAGCTGATGTGAGGCTGGAGAGAGAGGTGACTCCGAGCATAACCTCTAAATGAAGACGCACCTGATTGCATTACTTCAGTAGCTGGCGCCACCTGTGACAGTGTACCTGTGGGCATCATAGGGTCTGGCTAGGGTACGTTTGATTCGGTGGCCCGGGCGAGCTATGTCAGCAGGGCAGTGCGGTGCGGTGCAGTGAATGGGGGAGCAACCATAATGTCCTCTTCTTCGTGCAGCGAAAAGAAAATATTGTGAACAGATTGTTTTGACAAAAACAACTTCGTGAATCTGAGGAATTCAGCGTAAACTGGCATTGCACACATTCATAACCGTTCATAAGGGTTAATAATACATGCACACCTATGCGAGCTCCGCCCTTTCAGACTGCCACGCTATCGGAGACTCAGGACGTCCTGACTGATGCAGCTGGTGGCCGAATCAGCTTCATGCATAACAGATCTGAAAGTCAGCGTCGTCGCCACTCCTGATAGGAAGGGCGCATCCCGGATAGCTAGCTGGCTAGCTACATTCAGCATAACGATGGCAGTTAACCTCAGCAAAAATGGCCCTGCATTGACAGCTGCATACAAAGAAGTGGTAGATGAGAAATCCAATACCAACTGGTAAGGGGCGGGATTTTGCAAACTGTTAGTTAGCTAGATAACGTTAGCTAATGTTAACATTGTTGGCTAGCAGCGAGCCAGTCGCCAACTAACGTTAACGCTAGATTAGCTGTAATGTGACCTAACTTAACCTACCAACACTGGACCTACCGCTGGTCACTTAGCTAGCTCAATTAGTGATAGCTAACTGGAAGTTTGAGGATTAAGCTTCCTAACATTAGGTTAGTTGCCCTTCATCAGAAATGTACTAACGTTGGGTACCTTCTTTAGCTAGCTGGATAGCTAATGTTGGTTAACTACGCTGAACCACTAACAAGCTAACTAACGTTACTTGTAAGCATCAACAGCAGAACCTTTCAGGCCCAACGTTTAAGTATTTGCTTCTTCTCAATATTTTATTTTTGATGGGATCACCGAAGTGACTAATAACCTGGTAACATCACATATATACAGTATATAATGTATATATTTATATATATATATAAAAAAGAGGCAGAGTGCTGTGTATAGTGTACAGTGCTCGTATTGGGCCATTTTGAGCCAATACTAAGCATTACTTTTTCTCTCCATAAGATCAGCCAGTGTAGATCAGATACAGGTGTGTTAATATATACTATTAGTATAAACGCATCACTGCCTCATCTATGAAGTACTCGACAGTTATCACTGAGTTAGTGTTTCTGATGTTAGGACAGTGTCACCCTTATCTCTCTACATTATGTGGAACAGAGGCACTTGAACTTTTCTCCAGCTAGCCACACTTCCTGTTTCTTTAGTGTACTTGCTTGCTTGTAAATCTTGTCTTGGGGAGCAGACTGTGAAGAGGAAGTTGTTTAATAAAAAAATAAAAAAAGGCTTCATTCTTTTTTTTAAATCTTCCCTGAATAATTTTCTGCAAAATCTAGGGTTAGTGTATGATAAAGTTGTATCACAAAAGCTTCTGAATTTCAGTTGTCGGTTCATTTGGTCAAGTCATTTAGTCAACTAAGGCCTAGTGTTACTGTCCTTTTTTAAAATAACAAGTTGATTTACATTGTATGTTGTCAGTCATTTTATAAGAGTAAGTGTGAAATGGTGATATCTCATTTTCTTCCTATCTGTCTGCTTGTGTGACCTGTTACCTTTACATGGCATTTGAGTATCCTTAATCTGGTGGTGTTCTCCACAGGGCCTTGTTCACCTATGAGGGAAACAGTAATGATATTCGCTTGGCAGAGAAAGGGGGTGAGTAGTGAAGAAGAAGTTATCAATTAGTTTACTTGAACCAGTCTCATTGTGATACTGTCAAATGCGTGCGACAGCTACACTGTCAGCATACAGCAGCGTTGCTGGAATACAAGCATGAACGGATTGTTTGCCTCCGCTTTCTCAACCCAATAGTTGTAAGAAAAAATGTCTGACCACAGTTGCATAACCAACCATTTGACTTTGCCACAATGTTTGTATTTCAGATGGAGGACTGGAGGAGTTGGTTGAGGAACTGAACAGTGGAAAAATGATGTACGCTTTCTGTCAGGTCCAGGATCCAAATTCTGGTCTGTTCAAATATGTCCTCATAAACTGGGTTAGTGCTACAATGCACAAAACTACATTTGCAGTTGTACTTTGTAGGTGCCATTCTTGAAATGATAGCTCTTGAATAATGAATTGTTTTTCAGACAGGAGAAGGAGTGAAGGATGCCAGGAAAGGACAATGTGCAAATCATGTCAGCTCCATGGCACAGTTTCTTAAGGTGATGGTGTACTGATTTAAGAGTCTAGTTTGAATGTGTATTTGAATTGTTGCCCTACCACACGGTCTGTTTATGTTTATGGGAGAGAGGCTATTGAGAGTCTGTGAAATTGTATCTGACTAATGGCTTTCAGCAGGATATGAAATAAAGAGCAATAGAGAAAAGACTAGCATAGAGCATGCTGCAGGCATTGTTGGAATAATACAACAGCTTTTTTGGAGTAGTGTCAATGTAATTGATATCATGCCAGCAGCCACTGTGTTAACAAACTACTGGGTGGTGCATGCGCGAACCAAGATAACAACTGTAGATATGCATTTGGGGGAATTTTATTTCATAGCCAAATTAAGACTTCTGCTTTTCTAGGGGGCCCATATCACAATAAACGCCAGAGCGGAGGAGGATGTGGAACCTGAGGTGATCATGCAAAAGGTGGCCAAGGCCTCTGGAGCCAACTACAGCTTTCACAAAGAATCCAGCCGCTTCCAAGACAGCGGTCCTCAGGGTCCTGTGGTACGTGTAGCATGCAGTGGACACTCATTCCTGTCTTGTGCGCCCAGTCTGCTTATCGATGTATATCGAACAGCCCTAGAAGTAATAACGACAGAAGTGGTAGTGTTTACATTTTCTGAAACTCCTGTTGGATATTTCACCCGCCAAATTCAGTGATATCTGGTAATCTTTATAATTATAAAGAGATGAGGTGTCCTACAAATGAACATATTTGCAAACCTGCTCAGCTAGTCTCTCTTTGATCTGCTCCATGTTGTCTTCACTATCGGCGGACATCAACTGGATACAGCTAGGAGGAAAATACGAAGCGGGCCAACCACAGTTCTTGTGATCTTACGTCGTGACTTATAGCAACTTCTATTTGTAGTCAAGGAATTGCAACAATGACAGGTCTGGCACAGTTTACGGTGGCCTGTAATCTACACAAATGTCACAATTTCACAATGGAGACGGGTCAGCTAGAGCAGAGACCGACAGAAATGTCTAGTGAATGTGGTAAAATACTATAATAATAATAATAATAATAATACTGCTTTGTCATGGTTTTTTTTGGTCTTTATAACTAGTCTTTTTAGCCATCAGTGCTGTCAGTCGCTTGTAGCACCGTCCTCCACCAATGAGCAGTTCAAATTATGATTGATTGATTGATTGAACAAATGATTGGAAGTGTCTTGAAATGTCAATTGGTGGAGTTTTTCTTCCAAAATAAAACGGAACACAATATGACAGAAAGTGAGTTTTTGGAAGACCAGAAATCTCAACACCTAGCAAAGGAATTGTTGTCATTGGTATTGATCAACAACCCTATCAGATATATAGTATTATGGTCATTTTGCACTGTGGAATGGTAAAAGCATAATTATTGCAACTTTAAGCCTGTTCACATTAGTGCAATGTTTATCCCTCTATTGGATTGCTTGCATGAAGCCATGATATGTATATGATGATGTGAAGCTGGGAATGCATTTTTAAGTTGCCTTACTCAGCATGTTGTTAATGTGATGGGTGTTATGTTAGAGTGACATAACTGCTAGAATCCAGTGGCTTAGTGAGTCATGTGGACTGCTGTGCTGTGCTGTTGCAAGAGAAGCCAAGTCCGGCTGTTAACTCGGGCACATTAAGTCACCTGACTGTATCCATGCTAGAAAACATTGTTTGGCACATTCTCTAAAACTAGCATGGATGAAGTCTTTGTTATGTTGTCTGGTGCAAGAGAAGCTATGTCCGACTGTTAACTCTGCACATTAAGCCACCTGACTCTAGAAAACATTGTTTGCCACATTCTGTGAAACTAGCATGGACGTCTTTTTATGTTGTCTGTTAGCTCCACCTCATTGCTTGTATTTCTACATATCTTTAGATACATTATGTTTTGTGTTCATCTAAATATGATACTTTTCTCTCATAGGGCTCGGTGTACCAGAAGACCAATGCTATGTCGGAAATCAAAAATACCAATAAAGGCAACTTCTGGGCACAGGCAGAGGTAGGCTCCTGAATTTATGAAGACTTCAACTTCACATCTGAGTCAGTGCGACGGTTCCCACGGGCTTTAAAAGTCCTTGAAAATAATAAAATAAGGCCTTAAAAGTTTTGGAAAACAAGCTAAAAACAATGCTGCCCTTACCACTCGGTTTTCAGAAAGACGAGGAGAAACGGCGCCAGGAGGAGCGGTGCAAGGCAAAGGAGGAGCAGCAGCAGATGGAGAGAGAGAGGAAGGACAGGGAGGCCAAGGAGACTGTGCTGAGGGACAAGAGGGACAAGGAGAGGGCCTCTCAAATCAATGAACAAAAGTAGGTATCAATTTATGAGGTAGTATCTGTTAACAATCGTTGAGACTAGTTTGCAGTATTTCCCACCCCAAGTTTCAAGTTTCACATTACATCTGCCCAGTCATTTAAATGGCTATTTGTTTGACAGGAAGTACCAGCAACAACAGGAAGCTGAGAGCAGAGAACAGGAGAAGCAACAATGGGTGAGTTTTCTTGTGGCTCCCTGGACTGTCCTATGTAAGAAGATTAAACTAGCTTCAACTGTAAAATTACCTGAATTGGTTTTTTAAGTGATTATTCTAGTAGTTAAAGAGGTTTCTGCCGCACACAGATGTGGTAAAACCTAGTCTAGAACATAGCTGATGTTAGTGGTGCCAACATTAACATCAACATCATCATCAGGAGGAGCAGGAGAAGGAGTTCCAAGCAGGCCAGAGGAAAGGGATCAAGCGAGGTGAATCTTTGGAAAAGGCCAACGTGAGTTGCCCTCCTGGAAAGTGGTCTCTTCTGGACTAACTACCTTCTTATTACCTTTATGTATTACCCTTTTTCTCACTGCAAAATGCTTGTCGCCGCATTTAAGATCACTTTAAGATACACTATTAATAAGTCATAGCTGTCCAGTGCTCAGTGTACAGCTTTTTGTTTTGTTTTAGGAGGCAGCCTCTGTCATCTCTCAGCGTGCCTTGAACCCCAAAGAGATGTTCAAGCAGAAAGAGAGGGGCATAACTCCTGACTCTGAGGTCTCTGCTGCTGCCCCTGTGAGCCCACAGCCAGGTAACGCCCCTGCACATACTGTGCCCTTTCCTATAACTGGGTTTTGTTCTAAATGTTGAAGTCCAGCTTCTCCTGCATTACTTGCGAGGCTCTCTTAGCCTCACTCTCAGGTGTGGGTGGGTGCAACCTGTCAGGCGATTGTCTCGGTCAGTCTGTCTAGTGTCATAGTCATACTTAACACTTTGTGTCCCAACCTCATCCCGTTGCTCGGTGTCACTGCTCTTCTGCTCAACCTGTCTGCTCTCTTTGTTTCCTCTCTCATCTATTGCATGCTTGGGGGTTCCATGCGTGTCTCTTCTCAGGGCGTCTGCAAAGCCCTTTTCTCTCTAAGCCAGTATATGTATCTGAGCGGGCCAGCTCACCCCAACGCCAAGCATCTCCTGTACCTGCAGGCTCCGCCTCTCCTGTTCAAGACACAGGTCTGAGCTTACACGCACACAAATAATACATACACAACTCATTTCGGTCTCGTACATAACTAAAACGTTTTGTGTCTTTGTCATTCCTGTGCAACATCATCTTCATCTCCCTCATAGTAATTAATTTAATCATCCACGCATTCTGTGTTCTATGTTCTGTGCATCGTCTAAAAAAACTTCCAGATGATGTTTTATGATGTTTTTTCACCTGAGTGCAATGTGCAAAGAATGGCCTAATGTTTGAGAATGTGGTTTCCAACATGTGTGGACTTGTGAATGTGTTCCTTTGTGTACGTCTGTGCTTGTGCTGTGGTTGATAAGAGCCTGATGTGGATGATGGACAGTCCAGGTGTGAGTATGATGAACAGGAGGCCGCCCCCCAAGAGCCCTGCAAAGGTGGGGCCCATTTCACACACACCAACCTCAGTCTTAACACACTCAGCTTTCCAACTCTGCTCACCGGATTAAAGATCTAGCCCACCCTCAGTTTCTTGTGAAAATCCTGTTTTATTTGACATGACTAGGGATGCCCCCCGAAACCCGGTTCTAAACGGGAACCGGTTCTAAATTAGTAAAAACCGGAGTATCGATAAGATCCGACGTTATCGGTTCTGCTATCGGTAGGTACTCGAAATATTGTGGAGTGAGATTTATATTGTGGCAAATGTGTTTTTCGAGGAATTAAACGTCCCGAACATAATCTAGTTTGCCGCTTTCTCTCTCTTTCTGCGCGAGGGGCGGGGCTGTTCTCCGCTCTTACA
>OMOT01068571.1:0-13400 GCA_900312575.1 Acanthochaenus luetkenii | reverse complement strand
TCTTTACGGTCTCGTAACCGAGGCTTAACGTTACAGTACCAACGTTACATATTAAGCGATAAGCGTTTGGAAAACATCAAAATACGTTTCACCGGCCCCTTCTGATTGTTCCAAGTGCGTGTAGGGCAATAGATTCAATCAATCAATCTTTATTTATATAGCCCTTTTATACAAGTATGTCTCAAAGGGCTTTACATTACATGCATCATATACATAGTACATCACACCATGCACCACACTACACACCACCACATATATTTGCATGTCTTTGACTGTGGGAGGCATTATTTAAGTTTCTCTGCTCACCATAGGAGCTACTCACTTAACAGGGGGAAGTGTCAGGCGGCAGGCCCGGAGGAACAGGTTGTTCCTCTGGCTGGTTACACAAAAGCGAGCCGACTTTACTCTCCAGACTTCCTGCTCACTAACGTCTTCTATGCACGCAGCCGCAATGGCGACAATCTACCAAATCGGGCGTATGTCAATGCGCCCTGGAGAGCCGCTTTATTCAACGCGAGCTGTCCTCAGCCAATCCCGTGTGTGCCGGTTCGGCTCCATTCAACTTTCGCTGCTCCCGTCAGACTAAAAAAAAAATATGCCCTTCGGCACTCAAAGGCTACAAGCAGCGTTTTTTCATCAGTCATCCCACTTTTCAATTAGAATATATCATTTATGTGAATGTCATTTAATACACCTACAGACCACAATTGTACAAGTGATTGATCTATTGGAAGTTTTTTTCCACTTGGGCCGGCAGGTGGAGCGGCGCCCAAAGCCCCTAGTGGACGACACGCCACTGTACATTCCACTGTTTGTCCTGGCATCTGCTCCTGCTCAGCCGTCCTGGTGGGGGATCCCTCTGACTTGGCCCACCCAAGGTGTCTTCAATTTTTTTTTTACATAAGGTTTTGGTGGAAGATTTTGTTAGTCTTGTACTTGATTCTGTGTCTTACTATTCTATTTCCTGATTGTTCAGGTAGATCTAGTGGGCTAATTTTCTGTAAAGTCCTTTGAGACAAACATGCTTGTGATAAAGGGCTATATAAATAAATGAACTTTAATTGTTTTTCCACAAATGCTGTGGACGCGAAGTGTAGGCCTCATTTTTGTATCTTGAATTGTGGTAGTACGTCTTCCCATTTGTTGATTTTCTTTGATAATTTCTCCTTGTCCAAAATAAGAGCTGCATGACTTGACTAAGGAATGCTTTTTATAAAAGTAGTTTTTATAGCCCATCCGGTGAGTAAATAGCTGGCTTTGTAGCAATTATAAAAAACATGGATATGCTACACTCAAGATTGTAACAATAAAGTTAAAGGACTGGAAAGATGGCCAATCCACCGTGGGCAAACAGCTCACAATTAGACAACTGCATTTCAGTCTGACAATGTTACCAAAAAAATTAAAGTTCTAGTGATCTATAATATTCTAGGTTATTTCATGTTGTGGTTTTTGCTGATACAGGCACTGCAGAGAAAACTGAAATACAAAATTGATAGGGTTTACCAGACTTTATTTTGTTGAGGAAACAAGATTGGTTAACATCTCAGGTATATAAAATATCTTCCGTAAATGTTAAATTGACTGCTCAGTTATGCAAACAAAGCTGCAATACAAATGTGATCCCATGAACCCTAATTTATTTTAATTTGCACTCTGTAGCTTGAGTGTTTAACTCATGCTATGAGGGATACTTCAGCTGCAAACAGATCTCTTGGTGAGGTAGCTGCTGAAACTGAACGGTTTAGTCGACTTCCTCAATGGTTGGTCCGGAGGATCCACCACCACCAGGAGCAGCACCACCGGCTCCAGGGAAGCCACTGGGCATCCCGCCAGGCATCCCATCTGGCATCCCACCAGCACTCTGGTACAGCTTGGTGATTATGGGGCTACACACCTTCTCCAGCTCCTTCTGCTGGTGCTCATACTCATCCTTCTCTGCAGTCTACAAAGAAAGACAAATACAATTTGAGACAAAAGTAATAAGGGGGGGTCGACTTGCCAGAAAGCAAAACCAGTTCTTACCTGGTTCTTGTCCAGCCAGCTGATGACCTCATTGCACTTCTCCAAGATCTTAGTCTTGTCCTCCTCACTGATCTTGCCAGCAAGCTTCTCATCCTCCACAGTGGCCTTCATGTTGAAGGCGTAGGACTCCAGAGAGTTTTTAGAAGACACCTTGTCACGCTGGACGTCATCCTCAGCCTTGTATTTCTCAGCCTCCAGGACCATGCGCTCAATGTCATCCTTACTAAGACGACCTATCATAAAACAGATAAGGTTAGAAATTCACCATCCATAGTGGGCATGAAACAGCAGCTTGATTTCGGTCAAGCACCATTTTTTCCCTTTTGTTTACCCTTGTCATTGGTGATGGTTATCTTGTTCTCCTTGCCAGTGCTCTTGTCAGAGGCCGACACATTCATGATACCATTGGCATCAATATCGAATGTGACCTCGATCTGAGGAACACCACGAGGAGCAGGAGGGATGCCAGTCAGTTCAAACTTGCCCAGCAGGTTGTTGTCCTTGGTCATTGCACGCTCACCCTCATAAACCTGTGGGATACATGTAATACAATGTTAGCAACAGTCAAATGTTCTCACAGGTGGCTACAGATTGTTACGTTCAATCGCTCAGACATCCAAGGAAGGTTTGGACCATCTTTGGTCTTGCGACCTCTGGTGGAAACTACGAATGGCAGGAAAAGCGTCATCACAGCGAAACTTTGGAAGAAACCCTAAACATCATGATGTCCTTACCTGGATGAGCACACCAGGCTGGTTATCAGAATAGGTGGTGAAGGTCTGCGTCTGCTTGGTGGGGATGGTGGTGTTACGTTTGATCAGGACAGTCATGACACCTCCAGCTGTTTCGATACCCAGGGACAGAGGGGTGACGTCCAGAAGAAGCAGGTCTTGGACGTTCTCAGATTTGTCACCAGACAGAATGGCGGCCTGGACAGCTAGATAAAACAGGACTGGTTAGACTTGGAGAGGACAGAGATTGGACATTATTTTTGATGTTAGACATTCAAGAATAGATTTCTCTGGTGGAACCAACATCTAAGGGAAAGTGATCAGCAGATCTATAGATTTGCTTAGTAGAGAAGCCAGACACTTACCAGCTCCGTAGGCCACAGCTTCATCAGGGTTGATGCTTTTGTTGAGCTCCTTGCCATTGAAGAAGTCCTGCAGCAGCTTCTGGATCTTGGGGATGCGGGTGGAGCCACCGACCAAGACAATTTCATGGATCTGAGCCTTGTCCATCTTGGCATCGCGGAGTGACTTCTCTACAGGGTCCAGGGTGCCACGGAAGAGGTCCGCGTTGAGCTCCTCAAAGCGAGCCCTGGTGATGGAGGTGTAGAAGTCAACTCCCTCATAGAGAGAGTCGATCTCAATACTGGCCTGGGTGCTGGAAGACAGGGTGCGCTTCGCCCTCTCACAAGCGGTGCGCAGACGACGGACAGCTCTCTTGTTGTCACTGATGTCCTTCTTGTACTTGCGTTTAAACTCAGCAATGAAATGGTTGACCATGCGGTTGTCGAAATCTTCTCCACCAAGATGGGTGTCTCCTGCAGTGGACTTTACCTCAAAAATACCATCCTCAATGGTCAAGATGGACACATCGAAGGTGCCACCACCAAGATCGAAGATGAGAACGTTCCTCTCGGACCCAACCTAAAGCCAAAGATAAAGCATTTCTCAAAGCCACCGAAAAGTGTTTCATTTTCTTCATGCAGTTATTCAAAACATTTTTGCCAACTCTTGTTTTGCTCTCTAGTTAACGTACATTGTAAATACACTTTAAATACCTTCTTGTCCAACCCATAGGCGATGGCAGCAGCAGTTGGTTCGTTGATGATGCGCAGAACGTTCAGGCCAGAGATGGTGCCAGCATCTTTGGTGGCCTGGCGCTGGGAGTCATTGAAGTAGGCGGGTACGGTAATAACTGCATTGTTCACAGTCTGGTAGGCGAAAACAACTCAATCAATTCAATCAATTCAAACGTAACAAAAACTCTTGCTATAAAGAAGTCGAAAGCCTTACTTTTCCGAGGTACGCTTCAGCAATCTCCTTCATTTTCACCAGCACCATGGAGGAGATCTCCTCTGGGTAGAAGCACTTTTTTTCACCCTTGTACTCAACTTCAACCTTGGGACGTGTATTGTCATTGATTACATTGAATGGCCAATGCTTCATGTCCGCCTGCACAACCCCATCATCAAACCTGCGGCCAATCAGTCTTTTGGCATCTGCAAAAAAAACGTGTTTGTTAATGCAATTGAATTTACTTTCCTCTGTCGAGTTCATGTGTTTAATTAATCACTCAGACATCCAAGGAAGGAGTTGGGCCATCTTTGGTCTCTCGACCTCTGGAGGAAACTACGAATGGCAGGAAAACGTCATCACAGTGAGCCAGAGCTAAAAAAAAGGGTCACTGAAGGACTCAGCATTCCAGTTCATGTCGTCTTGTCATTCTTGCCTTGATAGGAGTTAATACAGGACTGCCAAGTTTTTGCCCGGTAGCCGTATTGTGCATTTCGCTTAACAAACGGTTGAGTGCATTTGGGTAAAAACTCCATTAGGAGACACTAATCATGCTAGTAATTACACAGAGTACATGGCTGAACCAATTTTAACAGGCATTTGAAAAGTTGCCATTCAAATGAAAAATGGTGCACAAGAATGACAAGACCACATGCCAAATACTATTGTCCTTTAAATATTGAAAGCCAACACTATAACCTTACCAAAGACTGTGTTGGTGGGGTTCATGGCAACCTGATTCTTGGCTGCGTCTCCGATGAGCCTCTCAGAATCAGTGAAGGCCACATAGCTTGGTGTGGTCCTGTTGCCCTGGTCGTTGGCAATGATTTCAACTTTGCCATGCTGGAATACACCCACACAGGAGTAGGTGGTCCCAAGATCGATGCCAACTGCTGGTCCCTTAGACATGTTCCCTTAAGAAATAAGAATGATTAACTTTCATGGCCCAATCTCATGTGATAGTCACAATTTAGCAGAACATTTTACCTTAGTCATCCGCTTCTGACGGCTACCAAGCAACAGCTTCATGCATAACCAACGTGTAATGGCATCCGCCTTCAACCACATTAGCATGGCTGGTGCCATGTGGATTGTTCCATGTACCCGGTGAAGGCAAATTAATTTCAACCGGTAGGTAGGGCTGTTCCATAGGATGATATATATTGTGGTGACGATATAAAAATGTCTATTGCCGCAAAAAAGCAGAACTGCTTCAAGGCCGTATTTTACATCATTCCTGGCACCGCTTTACATTTCCTGCACGTGGACTGGAACACAAAACAAAAATCTACATAATTAGTTTTTCCTGTTAAACAGTTTAATCCACAAATTTAGCCAGTCATAATTTTACAGTAACAATCTGCTTATTATGCAGCCAACTTAGGAAAGGTCTGTCAAGACAGTCACTGTCCACTAGGGATTGGCAGATTGTTTTTTTAATCCAAACTGCACCACTCAAGCATCATAGTTCCCACTACACGGTGAGAAACTCCCCAGTTCCCAGGTGCCATCACGAAGGGGCTTTAGTTTCATGGACTTCAGTTTACAATGTCCAGAGGTTTCTCCCCCCCCCCCAACATGTTCCACACAACAAAAAATGTATTTCTTGCACTATTTTCAAAGTAAATTCAGAGCCTTTCAATTTCCTGTTGGGTTTCATTTTATATGTCAATTAATATATGGTTGTTTGTCTTTCATTTAACTTCTGGTGCAGTGTTAATTTAAAATAAGTACATGCTTTGGGTCAATTCTTAATGCAAACATTTAATGCCAGGTTAGTGTTCTTTTTACAATCAGTTCTGAGAATCTTTCATAGCCAAGCAAAACTGGTATTGTAACTGAAATATCCCTAAACGAATACACATTGAATCAGGTCAGCCATAGAGCTGTAGGGTTATTTTGTATAGACAAACGATTCCATCAAATTTAAAGAACATGTACCATCATAATAGTGATATTAAATTACCCATGTCATGATATTCATTAGCGACAAAGTACTAGATGCCGAAATCCGCTATACTGTAATCGCTTAAACATTTATATACGATATCTATATATATATATTATACAAGTGAGCACGCGCTGAGCCTGACCATGTGACGAGAAGTATCAAGCAAGCTAGAGGCAGCCTTGAAAAGACCGGATATTTCGTAATCCCGCCTTCGTAATAAAATCGTTAAGCATGTGCGAAACTACGATAACTGCATCAAAAACGAACAATAAAAGCACCGTGATAAATAGTTACAAATTGACAGACGATGATTTATTGTGAATGGCGTTTCAACATGTTTTTTTCCAATGAAAACTGACCGGAAGTCCTTTTATTGCTTTAACGTTTTCCTTGACATTTGCTGTTCCCGAACATTCTACAGCTACCCCACCCCCACCCCTGGCCTGCTACACACGCCAATATATTCATGAAGGGTGGGTGGTTTCAGCCAGTTTAGCAGTATACAATAGTATATAAAAACAATTTACATTCAGCACTGTTCATTCGAACATGTCCCATGTTCAACAGACGTTAAGATCATTACACAAGGCCAAGGAAGCCAACGTCTGGGCAGCTGGAGAAACAGTCGTAAAAAGCTTTACTGAAAAGCCTTATTCCTACGTGTAACGTGTTATCCTTTAAGAATAAATTGAACTCACCGAATATTGGAACCGAGGATGATTTCGGATGTTGGTTTGGGTTGTGCAGCGGCGAACCTAACTCGTACCCGCTTGTGAGAGAAAGAAAGATGGTAGACGGAGGAACCTTTAATATAGCCGGCAAAACAGCCAATCAGGCGTCGAGTCTTCAGCAGTTCCTCAACCGTCCACCAATGACGTTGTTGACGATCCCGCCTACTTCCGGTTTCATTGTCTATGGATTTCATAATTACGTTGTGTAACCACATGGTTGATCAAAATGACGTTTGGTAGGTCAGGAAACCCTCTTGAATACAATATGTAGCTAGTTGTGGTAGATTAGGTTTTATTTACCAAAAGTAAAGAGTGCAAAGGTCAGGGCCTTAGTGCTCATATTACTGTGACCATAGAACGAGCATGGAACAAGTGCAAGGGAAATTAATAGAATAAGAGCTAAGTAGATATATAGAACTGCAGCGTTTGTTTATTTTTATTGTCTTGGTGAATATTTGACATAGTTCTATCTCATGTGTCTCTGAAGTTATCCAATATACACTTGAGAGTTCAGCATTAATTAAATCTGACTAGGTGTCAGCACTAATTGCTAAGTTGTTTGCAGAAGAGATTAATTTTACTCACAAGCTCGTCCAATTTCGACAAAGTCCATCAGAGGTTCAGCGTGCAGAGCTGGATGGCGAGCAAGGCATTTCACTTTGACTTTCTTCCCCGCTGGCTGAACGTGTAATCTATCCACAGAGACATATTTTCGTATTCCTTCTTCAAGTAGGTAATGGGGCTGAGCTGTGGAGTGGGAACGGTATAATGAATATCGACTGCCATCAGTTGTATTCACCGTCTTGTGTAGACATAGAATCATCATAATATGACATTGGTGTGAACCCCGGTGTGTTTCTCCAAGTGACGGTAAAGAGGCAAAGTCTGGCGTCATTTTGTAGGCTGTAATTTCTGCCTTTTGGTTTGTAGTCCATTTCTCCCTATGGAAAATATTAATGGGATTAGCAAGAAACGCCCCAAAGAAAGTCTTTGCTACATAGAGTCTTAGTAGCTATACTACATTTTCTTCCATTAAATAAAGTACTTTGACTAACATCACCGTTGCAAATGTTTGTCCTTCAATTACTTTGTATATTTTAGTTCTTGCTAGTCAAATGTTAATCGTTTGGGAAAGGGGACTACAGCAGCCATTAGCCTGTTAGCTAGTAACAAATGGTAAACACAACAAACAACAATTGGAATATAACTAACTAACAACGAATGATAAGGGAACTATAACTATATATGAACAATATTAATTATAATAACTACTCGCAACGCTATGAGAATCATAACAATCTGAACGTCCAACAGAAAGAGACGAGAGGTAAATGAACCTCTGCGTCAAAGCAGCGCATCAGTGTTATTGTGGCTTTTGGACATTTCTTATTTTGCTACCAAGTGTTTGTTCACTTTGTGAAGTGGGAGAGACAAGGTATAAGATATTTTAGCATATTGAAAGTTGACAGAGTATGAGTGGACCAAATATCTATATCCTATCATCTATATTTATAGGGTGGCAAAAGGAAGAAAATGAAAACATGGTGAAAAAAGGGAGGAAGGGGGATGATAATCTGTGTAGGAATACAATCAGACACAGGTATTAAACAGCCATGGCCACATCTAGTGCTTCAACACACACCACATACAAATTATATGCACAAAGAAGCATATGGCTCAAGCAAAAAGGCTCATTCCTGAAGTCGTATTGGTTTGTGATTTCTTTCTAATTTGCCACATCACACATTCCCATACAAATTAGACGAGCATCGTAACCTACTTTTGTCATTTCATAGTTCATCAGCACACTCACCATTATAATAGGTGCGCCTCTCGTGTTTCACGACCTGATTTCTGTTCATCATCTCGTCTCAACATCATCTCTATCTCTCCAAACACATCTGCTTTTCATGAAGAAGCACAGACTCCATTGCCTCCCAACAGCCCGGCGAGTATTGTAGTGAAGTACTCACCCTCTATGAGTAGCATGAAAAGGCCCTGCGGCAGCTTCAGTTCCATCGTTGTCCTTCAGTGCCAACAGCGCTCAAACTCTCAGCAGAGTTTCCTCACCACGTTGTCTTTTTGTACGACAGTGAGGGACCTTCCGTGACATCACAGCTCAGTGGTTTCCACAGGCTTTTTGATTCACATGATGAATAAAATAGTAGGAGGTTACGATAATGAGCACAAACCCGTATCCAAAAGTTATTATTATTAATTATTTTAGGGGGGTATTCATACATATTGTTTCACATTTTTGAAATTAAATGTCAAGTGTTTCATCCCGCTGGATTCTTCAAAGTCTGATCTTTACGTCATACCACCCAACAATCACTATAAGGAAAACACAACGTAAAGGGTGAGATTTATCAAACAATTATGATAAATTCCTAATGCGAAAGTGAAAAAGCAGGGAGCCTGCACACTGCTAAACATAACAAAAGTATTCAGTTTGATCAAAATATCTAGTATTCAGTATCTTTAAATTTGACCATTTTAATGCCAAACATTTTCAGCAAAAACACAGGAATTCAGTGTTTCCCCAAAAACTTGTCGAGGTGGAAAAGCCTCTGAAACAGCATTTAGACCATCATGGGACACTAAAACTCTCCACTGAAACCAAGAATAGGAATAACAATAAGTCATTTAATTTAAATATACCCATAATGGTGTGCATCAAGAGTGATAGTAAAATTATCCAGTTAAAGATAAGACCAATGTGACCCTAGACACATCAGTTTTAAGGCCTCAGTTTAGTTTGCCTGCATTATGTTGAAAATGTCTTCCTAATCATGAATACAGGAAGAGCATAAAATGAAAAGTTCCAAGTTCTGTCTTCTGTGCGTTCACGCACACACACACACAGCACAATAAGTGCTTATGGACCCTCCCTCTTATTAGTAGCAATGATGAAATTGCCCCAAAAAATCAATGTCTACTCTCACAAAAACAGCATGTTGACTCTGTTGGAAGGGATCAACTTGCTACCAGGTTCAAAGTAACTTGAGTGAAACTGTTAATCACAAACACAAATCATGAGTAGCCTACATGGCTTTTAGAGACTCTTTCCCAATCGACTCCCTTAACGTCGGATATTTTCAAAACTTGTGGAATTGCATCACTTGTACCATCTCTGCATGAGGACTGAGATTTGACTCGACGGCAAACGTTGTTTTCTTTTGGAGTGGCTGAATAACAGTGAAGTAGTATGTAGAAAACATTGTAGTGTCCATAGAAAAGCTGTCTAAATTGCGATATCCTCATGGTTGGGGTTTTAGTGAACCATGACATATAGCCATTCAGCTTCATATAAATACATGTCCGTGTTTTGCTACCTCTATCGCACAATAGTGATTCAACATATAGCCAGTTCATGAAAGCTTTTACATTTGCTGCTCTTTACATGTATGAATGGTTTCCTCTTTCCTGGGGAAAATCCTCTGCTGCACAGGAATGGGTTGCATCTCATGTGTATAGTAGCATCAACTGCTGTTTGTGTGAAACAAATGTAAGAAGGTATGAGAAATATAAGAAGCCTCAGTCTACACTGAGTATCTTTATCGTCACAGTATGTTGGGCCAGAGCCTACATCGAGTGCAAACCACCCAGCAATCACCGCTTATCACCAAAGGTGTCGCCAAAGTAAAGAAAAGCAAGAATCTCATTTAATACAATTTGTTTGTTCGTTTTCTGTTTTTACCTAGACTACTTGTACACACTTCTTTAGGCTGACTTCGTGGTATTAAGTCATCATAGCACACATCACAAACCAATATGGGTCATATGAAGACAGGGCCAAGTTGATTTACTGAAAATGTGATTAAGTGTCGTTTATAATGTTTGTTGTTTGCCTTAGGATGATCACCAACTGGAGGTCATAGTTTACCACAGTTGTTTAGGCCTCCCACTACATCGTTGTAACACAAAGCAACCCTCAGTTTAAGCCACTAGTCAATTCAATAATTCATCTTCAATGAGTCTTTCGAGTGAAACAGGTTTGATCATTCAGTCTGTGGGAGAGTCGCTCCTATTTCTTATTTAAAACCCCGCTTTACATGGAGGAAAGCCCTAGAACTTTCCCGTGCTATTTCAGTCTCTGATCTTCAAGGGGATTTATTACAGGAAAACCAGTACAGTTATTAACCAATCAGAGGGCGACGGGTTAAAGGGACCGTAAAGACTGACCCGGGGACAGGGGATATTTAAGGGCCACACGTGAGTCTGGTTAAAATCTGACCTCAGGCCGGTTTGGTGATGAGAGAACGTACTGGAAGCGCTCTGCCGTTCTGCAAGCTGATTGGCTGACAGACAACAAGAAAGGTCCTAGAAGAGCGGTGTGGCCGCCCGGCATCTTGTCCTCGTTCATCTGGTGGCGGAGACGCTGAGCGGCTGCAGACTGCAACATCACCCAGGTAGGACAGTGCTACGAATCCAGAAACGGTCTCGTGCGTATTTGTTTTTAATCATCCAGAGCATGTCCAGTTATACTGCAATACTGCCAAATGTTAACCTTATATATTAGCCTATTATAGGGACTCAACGTGTGTCTGTGGTACTCAATAGTGAGTTTAAAATGACCCTCATAATGTTTTCCCCTCCTATGGTATCATACGTCTATTCTTATAATATTCCTTATAGGAAATTATAGCTTTGTGCATATCTGTATAGTATCCTTATATTCATTACTTAATTCCTATAATACATTCCCTCTAACAATTTATTATAGCATTACTTAAGGTCGTTTCAGTGAGTGTACATTATGCTAATGTTCTCTCGTCTACTGGCTCCATTCGTATAAAAGACAACATGTAAACAAATAATAATAATAATAATAATACAATCAAATAGGTTACATATTGTGAACGTTAGAGCTTATACGCTACAATAACGTTATTAATACCTGGCCCGCAGGGTGCCAAATTACCGATGCGGTGCAACGTTGCGCATAGATGCGGGGCCAGCTGGATGCTGCAGCAGGGCAACTCTGTCCTTCAGAGGAGTGGGGGAGGAGTTGGAAGCGCCTGTCTGTATATTATTGCACAAAAACAAATGTTAATTGTGTAGTATAATATATATTCGGGCATTAATAGCATTTTATAGGCGTTGAGTGATCTATTTGACTAAAGGCCCTTATAATGGGCTTTACAGTAGCATCTCCAGTTTGTCAGTGCAGAATTACGGTTCGTTTTTTTGTTCTTCAGCAGCCTAAGATGGCTGCATTCCCTTGGTATCTAATCCATGGCACACAAGCACTACTATCCTATTACAGTACACTGCAGCCTATGCCATTACTCGTCCGTTTAAGGATGAACATTTAAGCTATTGCTGTGCTCATGAAACGCCTTCACGACACTTATGAAAGGTATAACAAAACTACTACATTCCTACACTGATATCTAATTCATTTCCTCTTAAAGTGTGATAAAAAAAAAAACTCTAAACAACACATTGTTTAATACATGCATAATGAATTGACAACTTTCAATATTAAACCACTTAAATAAGATATGGGCGAAAACGTTATGGCTATGTTTCACAAGCCTATGTATCCTGGAGGGTATTATTGCCCCCTACTGTAATAGTATGAATTATTAAGTGTTGTCCTTTTCCAGACACATCATGGCCAAAGGAACAGCAGTTGGCATCGATCTTGGGACCACCTACTCCTGTGTGGGTGTGTTCCAGCATGGCAAAGTTGAAATCATTGCCAACGACCAGGGCAACAGGACCACACCAAGCTATGTGGCCTTCACTGATTCTGAGAGGCTCATCGGAGACGCAGCCAAGAATCAGGTTGCCATGAACCCCACCAACACAGTCTTTGGTAAGGTTGCAGCAGGGTGATGTGATATGTGTCATGAAAGATTGATTTAGCGATGTCACTCCCAGATCACTGAGTGAATACATTATTTATTTCCATGTGTCCGTATGATGTATAAATGGAAGTATCTGACAAAGATAGAGCAGCAACCACACGTGCAATCCTATTCTCTTTTTTTTCTTTTTCTGGGGATTGTAGATGCCAAGCGTTTGATTGGCAGACGATTTGAGGACACAGTAGTGCAGTCGGACATGAAGCACTGGCCATTCAATGTAATCAGTGACAGTGGACGCCCCAAACTGGAGGTTGAGTACAAAGGTGAAACCAAAAGCTTCTATCCAGAGGAGATCTCTTCTATGGTGCTGGTGAAGATGAAGGAGATTGCTGAAGCCTACCTCGGGAAGGTATGTTTTGAAAATAATAACTTGAGTGATTCTATAATTGCAAGCTGGACTAACAACTTTGCTCTTCATTTTTATAGTCTGTGTCGAATGCTGTTATCACTGTCCCTGCATACTTCAATGACTCTCAGCGTCAAGCAACCAAAGATGCTGGAACCATCTCTGGTCTAAATATATTGAGAATCATTAATGAACCCACAGCTGCAGCAATTGCTTATGGTTTGGACAAGAAGGTGAGATTTAGATCAGTAGCTGATGTAGCATGTTTTGTATCCACCAGTACCTGTACAACTGTGCTAAATCTTCTCCTATGTTTCAGGTTGGGTCCGAGAGGAACGTTCTCATCTTCGATCTTGGTGGTGGCACCTTCGATGTGTCCATCTTGACCATTGAGGATGGTATTTTTGAGGTAAAGTCCACTGCAGGAGACACCCATCTTGGTGGAGAAGA
>OMOT01068556.1:0-14845 GCA_900312575.1 Acanthochaenus luetkenii | reverse complement strand
GCTTTATTGAAACATTAGATAAATACATCTGTTTCATGGCATAACACTAACATAATTATGAACGCTGTTTTGTTTAAGTATGATATTTTAATAAGGTTCGGGAAATTTAGCTCTCTTCCGAGTCGAATCAGTGACTAACACGTTCGTCTATGACATAACGTTACAAAAAAATAAGATGAGCCTTAATTAGAAACTTACATTTGCTAAATGATTACGAAATAGATCAATAAAGACAAATAACGTTTTGGAAAACAAAGCTATAATAAATTCCCTCTTGAAATGAGAAAGCTGCGACAAACTACGACAGCTCAGGCCTCAGTTTCAAACTTAAACTACATAAGTGCAGTAACTATCCAAGCCTGTTGATTTTTATTTAACAATACAAGCATATTTACATGATCAGTCGTGTGCAGTCGGTTTACAGTGAGTCCAGCTACTGAAAATACACGTGCGGCCTATACGTCTCAGGCAGCAGAAGTAGCTTCGCGCTAACTTTACCAGCCTATGGGATCTTCCTCCGCTGACTTTCCTCCAATCTGTGGGACTGACGGTTAACTGACATTTAGCGGTGGTGTAATGTCCTTCAGAAAGCTATCCACTTCTGTTTCCATGTCGTTGGTGCGGGTTTAGTAAGTTGGTGTTCGCCCATTAGCATTAGCATCGTGTCTCACAGGCTCGCCTTGCTTCATGGACTGCAACACCCCCCTGTTGGTCACATGGTTAATTTCGTCTTCTTATGTGTTAGTGCTCTTGTGTTTAACTTGATGATTGCATTTCACCAACAACTCCCTTTGACACAATTAAGATGAGATCTCAAATAGTTCAATTTGATCGTTACATTTGAAATGTTAATCGACCAAATTATTAACGATTGTTAATCGATTAACGACTAATCGTTAACACCCCTAGTAAGAATACACCCAGAGCCTCCCGCCTCGGAAAAGCGCATTTATCGTTGTTTTTCCAAAGCACTTAAGATTGGCCAATAGACTTCTATTGTAGCCCGGTAAGAGTCTGCAGGAAAACTGTAGAAAGCTCAATACTGAACCGATCAGTGAAATTATGGTCTTGTCATTTGCATGGTAGAAAGTCAGCAAATAGGGTCTAAGGTCCAAAATAGCAAGCTTATCTTTTAAGGAATTGAGGAGGACAATAGACTTAACTCATAAAAGAAAAACAAAATAACTGTCATTGGGCTGACATGATGATGCCAGTCTCTAACCGAAGGCACAGAGACTGACTTCCCTTAACTCTCAAGGGGGAGAAAACATCCCCATAAATGGTAGAGCAGGTTTAAATAGGCTTTACCCCTGATAGTCACTCACCACAGACTCAACCATTATCATTTAACCAATTATTTAAGTAATACATACACAACTAAGCTACAGCAGCCACAATATCATTCAACACATCATTATTTACTTCATATTCACACAAATGACACAGTTATTCCAATCCAGCCACTACCTGACACTTAAATATGTGTAAACATCATAATCGACCTAAAACACCCCTGCCATGAATGGACGTGCCCGAAAACTGGCACGACGATGTCATATAAATATGGCCTGGAGTACCCCTTTAATAAGTAAGTACAAAGAAGTCCGGTAAGCCTGGAACCTCCATTGCTGAGAACCCTTATAGAAATGTTTAGAATTATTTATTTGTACGATGGTAACAGATACGAGAGATCACACATGGGAATGTAAACTGAACTATATGGCGCCCTATCTGAGTAATCGCTGCAAATAAGTTATCTAGACTGCCTAGGATTGCTAGAATAACTACATGCAAGGTTCCAAACTTCGTTGCCGACACCGATATAACGCTATGCCATGACATAGCTCAAGGCACATGTAGTACTAACTAGTGAATGTACAGAGAAATAGACATTCGACTGGTGGAATTTTTTTTCAATAAAATTGTCGCACCAGAACAATTATTTGCACTTGCACAAATGCTCCAATTATATTTTGAGATCGCACACAGATAACATTTCCAACCCTGCTCTATTTGATCTATGGTAACAGAGCTATTGATTCATCTCTGTACCATCCTGAGCAATACCTCATGAAAAGCATGTATATTGGAACTAATGTATGTGTGTTTGTGTGTATTTTTAGGTTGGACAATCTGCTAAACATGGCCTATGGAGTCAAAAGGTAAATTGTGCCAGATTTCTTAGTCTGCCATAATCTGACAATTTCAGCGCAAACATGTCATCTTTTTATTTCATGGCATATATTCATATATGTTCATGGCATATATTTAATATATGTGTGCGCGTGCATGTTGTCAGACTGTGTCTTACAGCAAGTGCTGTTTTGTAGGTTAGACAGGATATGCATCAGTGAGGAGGAGAGGGTCAGGGGCGAACACTATTGGCTCTAAGGTTGATTCACGCTGGCAGGAGAAAGGCCAATGACTGGTCACGTGTCACCTAGTGAATGGCCTACCTGCTCCTGTAACCCTGGGCAATCACTTCCCCTCTGCCTCAACATACCCTTTGACCCCTTTATTTACAGTGCCAAGTTAAATATGAGGTCAATTGTGAGTTGGTTTCATAATGGTAGTTTTTAGTTTGTTTTCATGCTTTTGAATAAAGCTTTCCGATTGTTTTTTTCATTGGCATGCTGTCACAGCATCATGTCTAGATTAAACCATTGTCTACACTGCGTGTCCACCTAACAAATTACAAACATTTACAATCTCATACTCGCTGTTGCACAAAATTGCATACTCCACCCTCTTTTATCATGATGTATTATGGACAATCTTGTCCTGTTTTAAACTTTATTGCGTCAGATACAGTTCGGGGTTTACCAGGATAGCAGTTTGTCTGAGCTCAATTTCATAGAATGCCTTCCTAGAGCATGATTGAAGTTCAATCCCCTAAAAGCTCAAAGGCCCATCACTGGCGACAGACTTGTGATTTCACTTCTCATGCTTGTTGGCTGATGTCTTAGTTGCCAAATCTCTCTCTTGATGCTGGGAGCACACCTGTCATGGTGGATGTTCCCTGAGAGGCCAACTGGAGCAGCTAATCTCATGTGACACCTGCTGCAATAATTAATGGCCTTTCCATGCACTTTGTATTTTGTTTCTTCAAACTGAAAAACCACATTCACCCAAAAATCTGGGCTTTTAAATATTTCTGAATTAAATATTTATTTATTTAGTTTTGGCACAAACTTGATATTTTATATGGTTCTTTATCATCTAGTTTTTCAGGAAATAACCATGTGCTGTTGTAGAAATGGTCCATTCTGGAAGTCTGTCAGGTCTGTCAATGAGCGCAGAAGACTGATTTAATAGGCTACCATTTCCTATGACGGAAAAGTTGGAAAAATGTCTAGCTTTGATATTGAGTGTGAGCACATTAACTACACATCTTGTCTGTTTAAACCTTCCTTATGGTGCTGCACAGTTAGGATATGCAGCTCAAGTGATTTTTGACAGGGCTGACTTAATCAATAATCGCTTTGTTGAAGAGAACATATTCAGACTTACCATAGAAGAACTTGATTGTGTAATGATTTTTGGAAAATGTGTTAATGAAATTAGTGTTTTTAACACGTGTGTTAATTAGTGTTAGAACAATGTAAACGAGACACAGTATGAAGTAGGGCTACCACTGATGCATGTAGAAACAAGTCGGCATGATCTCGTCTTTAAAAAAGGCCTATTAGCCTTCAATTTTGATCTTGTCTTGAACCGTGCTGTTTCTGTATTTTTACAGCAGGTTCTCCCCCATGGCCATTGACGGGGTGACCAGCCTGGCTGGCATCAACATCCCGGGACACGCAGGCACCGGCTGGTGCATCTTCGTCTACAACCTGGCTCCAGATGCAGATGAAAGCATCCTATGGCAGATGTTTGGGCCATTTGGTGCAGTCACAAATGTCAAGGTCATCCGTGACTTCAACACAAACAAGTGCAAAGGATTTGGTTTTGTCACCATGACTAACTACGATGAGGCAGCCGTGGCCATCGCCAGCCTGAATGGATACCGCCTTGGGGACAGAGTTCTGCAGGTCTCGTTCAAAACCAACAAAACGCACAAAGCCTAATGCCCACTCAGATTGTTTCTAGAAAACTCTGCAGAAAATTGAAACAGAAAATGGAAACGTATCGACCGTAAACTTTCTACATTAGTAAAAACATCTTTGTAAATCAGTGTTACGAAGGAAACCATATTTAGCGTCCAACAATGTGATTTTCTTTTCTTTTCATTCATTGCTAAGCATTGAATCTTGTTGATATAATTTATGTTGAAGTAGAAAAAAAAAATACTGCAGGTCTTCATGCCTGTGATGTTGCATTCTCTAGCTATCTTTACAGATGGACCTTGTTACTATGTTTTTGTCATTTTGTTGCACATCTGCTTTGAAACAGTAAGTCTTGTAAGGCTTTGTGTAGTGATTTACTTTACATACTTTTTGTGTGTCCTGATTTGCCTTAGGTGCGTTATGCCTTCAGTGGTTTGCAAGTGCTTATTTTGAACTATTTACGGTTTTGTTGATTTTGTAAGTATTCTGTTTATCGTAATATTAGTTGGTTATTGGTTGGCTGCATAATGTTGCTTATTGTAAAATTAATGGAGAAAAGACAAAAAAATTCTTAAAGCAGTACCTTGCCAAAGAGCTAAGAACCTCTTTGATGTGGGTTTAAAAAGCATCTATTTTTATAAAAAGAAAAATTTGGAGAAACTTTTTACTGGACCTGGAACAAAATATTTTGACTTGGATACTTTGAGAAATATCTTCATATGACACCTTGTGAGCTTTTGAACTTTACCAGAAAGTTTGCAGTGGTTGACATTTCTGGAGAGATTTATGATGTAAAAGATACCTTTTGAGATCTTTGTATTATCTTTAGATTCTATGGCAGTGCTGGTTTCATTTGTAAAATCATCTGTGGGTTGTCCCATCATCCTGGTTGTTATGACTAGCAACTCGCTTTCCGATTTGATTTGGAAACTGACAAAAATACAAAGGTTTATTTGCAAAAGTGCATGCAAAATTATAACACGGGGATATCTTAAAAGGTAAATGGGGGATAAAAATCAGTTCTTCCTAAAGGATTCTTTTCAGACAGAGCTCATGGTGTTTTGTGGTGTACTTTCGCTATATCATTAGACTGATTTTGTCTTAATATCAACCAATAAGGGTTTTTACCTACTTTGTATGAAAGGAGGACAAGCCGATGAAGGCAGCAGTTTGAATGAAGAATAGAACGGATAACTCCTGAGCTTAGAGCTATGTAAATAAGTCCTTTTTTATGTTGCGTATTTGGCAAACTTATTTTGGTTCTAGTTTGGACTTCATTGCAAAGTGCTTTTTTTCTTTAAGGACTATGTAAGGTATTTTCATTTTGGATATTGCCTTTTTATTTTAGTTGTTTTACTTGAGTTGAGATACTTGATTTGTTGTCCTATGGACTAGCATTACAGTGCATCAAATTTGTTGGTTGTTTGGTCTGTAGATAGTCTTGCTTCGTAAAAAAGTATTAAGAAACTATAGACATTTTTTGTTTTGTTTTTTATATATAAACATTATAGATATATATATTTATGTGGTAAAGAATGGATATAAACCACAGTTTTGAACTATTTGATTACCTTTTTTTTTTCATACTCATATATACGTAATGCATATAACCTGTCTTTAAAATCGTAAAAAGGTGTATATTGCTTTATTCACTTTGGGGAAGGACCGTAAAGCAGTTCCATGACCATAGCAAAATGGTTTGCAAGAGTTTTGACTAACATCTTGCACATCTCGAACAAACAAATGGAGGCTGGTCAAGCCTTAGATGCACTGAATACTGCACCTGCATCCTGCTTGGTATTTAAACCAATTACTAGTCATGCTTCCCCTTAAAATGAGCAGTGTGCTATGCATTATATAGTTATCTTTGCTACTGCTTTTTTCTTGTTTATCTATTCCTCCTTTGGGTTATTTGTAAAAGTTAAACTTTAAGTCTAGCTGAGTTGTGATACTTGCTGCTGTGGGGTAGGGGCTGCATTTTTCATGCCTGACCTCTCATTGATGAAAGTAACTTTTTCTTTTTTGTAGCTGACAACTTATTCATGATGAATGGGGTCTAACAATTTGTGCTGATGGCCCGGCATGAATAAATGTTCCCTCCCACCCCTCTTATCTCAATCGTTAATGTGAGAATGATTATTTATTTGAAGTTGTACAGTCTGACTTTGTTCACAGCATTTTGGGAATAGAATATATCTTTTGTTGAATATTTAAAAGGATGTACATGTTCTTTACTTTGTGTTTGGATACTTTGGATTTTTTCCATGTTCAGTACATCAATAAATAAGTTGAAGGGATGCAATTTTGTATGAATCCCATCATTACTTCTGAATTATAAAAGAAATGCATTTTTGCATTGAGAGGACTATGTTAAAGTAGGTTTCAATTTACCTTCCGCCAATTTAGGATGAAACATCTTTTGGGATTCATAACACCATTGTCTTAGTATTGCAGTTGTTGAACTATTTTCAGTTTGTTTTTATTTACTCTATCCCTGTATAAAGGTGTGAGCTTAAGCCGGAAATCACAACCACCATCAATCTGTTTCATACAATGAACTGCTCTGCTCTCCCTCCATCTTCCCTATTCACTTCAAAGTGGGCCTCTTTGGGAAATGGTGCATCTCCAGTGTCTTGAGAATTAATTAGCCAATTGCTGTGGTTAACGTCATGAAAGAAGTAGACATTTGACCACTGACTCTTGGTTAGAATGTTAATGCTTTTCAACTAAAATCACAACAGGTGATTTTTTAGTTTGTTGGAAAATGCATCTGTGACATAACCTATGCCAGTAACTGAATTGTACTTGAAATGCAGAAGTTGGATTGGGGAATCACTTCATTTCTCAAGTCACTGCAGGCTGATTCAGAAAGATTCTATTTTTTCTTTTTTCTTTAAACAAGAATGAAATGTTGACATTTCTCAAATCTATCCCAAAGTAGCAATGCATCATGTTCCTTTTCCTGGCAATGGGTTTCTGTGTGGTCATGGTCGATTAATACTTTTTGGTGTAAACTTACAGTATATCTGAGACTTTCCATTGTAGCTGTAGACATTTTTCCTTTCCACAATGAGGTTAAATGGGTTTGGAGCACATTTAACATCAAACATTAAAAGCCATCTGAAAAAGGACAATATATTTACTGGTTTCCTCAACGGCTAATTGGGGCAGAGTTCAGGCGCTGGCTCGAATGTGCCGTCACAAAGAGCAGCACAAGGCTTGAAGGAAGAAGCCTGATATAGAGTATTGATTTTCCTTATCTCATGCTCCACTTGAGGCCGACAGCCTTGGCGAAGATGAAATGGCCTGCTTTGAAGTGTGCTTCCCTACTGTGCAGCCACCTCACACTGCCTGACTGTCCTTTTAAGGGGCATTGGAAGGACGCAGACGTGAGCCAATGAAGCGACCACACAGCCTTTTTGTAAAGAAAAGCTCTTAAACGTTCCGTGTTGGAAAGCCTGACACTTCATTTAATGAACACAATATTTATGCTATTCTGCGTGGCTAGCTGAGGATAAGGGGTCTGATCGCGTGCTGCTTAAAAAGCTTTCAGTGCCATAGTCTTTCTGATATTTACGGTTCCATTACCGCATGTTAGTCATCTCTCCTGACGGTCATTTTGTGTGAAAGAGACCCATTTTTGAACTTGTTTTTATATTCCATGACACTTGTCGGTGGGTTTGTTGTGCTTTATGGGTTATAGATATTAACGTGAGAAGCTTTGGCTGAGTGAAGGCGTGTTAGTTCTTATCAGGCATGTTTGTGGCGGTTCTCCCAGCTTGAGACCAGTGTTGTCATGGCAGACGATTGGGCATCTTCCAGCTATACGTTCTGATTACATGGTGCGAGTAAAAATAGGATTAGGCAAGAGCCCTCGGCAGTTATTGGCTATCTCGGATGAGTCACAAGTTGATGTCGTATCCCTCTCAATTATTTGACACGCAAAAACAGATTTTCAGTCCTACTGTGTGTCGGCTCTTGGTTTCTGAATCATCAGAGTTTTGACTGGTGCTTGAAGATTGGACAAGCAATCATTCAGAGCATAAGATGATAGCCGGGAGTGAATATAAGGGACTACAATTATAATTTTTTTGAACTTGTAAAAGCACACCGTTTTATCTTCAGTGACAGTTTAAGTATTTTTAATAACATAAGCTTTCACCATGGTCCTCTGACGATAATGGATGTGAAAAATGTGCGTCCCGCCTGCCCTTGATGGAGCTTCATTATAATTCCAACATACTGTAATGTGATCTGGCTTTGGACTGCGGTTCCCACTAGAGCGAGGTGTGGGAGATTTGACCTCCATGCGTTCCTTTTCTTTAGCCTACCCCCACCGCGAAAGCCGTGTCTCAAGACGAGATCGAGAAGACGGTAAAACAGATGTTCTCTCCGTTATCATCCCACCCATTTGCGACTTTCCCTCACGCGCACACCCCCCACCCCCTCCCTTGCGCGCATGATGTCTAGCACGTTATCTGTGATGGGGGAGAACATAAATAAAACATGCCAGTAAATTTGGTCCAGCGCTGCTCATGTCAACAGATGCCCGTAAACACATTTGCACATGGCCTGTCTGCTGGTGTGATTTATGGCACACCGGGTTTTCTATCATGCTCATTTATAGTCTGCACCTTTCCTCCTGTCAATGAGATTCTTCAGCACAACTGAGCCACAAGGTCCCTTATCCTTCACGGTGTCGCCTATTAACGTATGTTGAGAGCTTGTATTTATGCACAAACAAATGGGCTAATACCAGTTGGTTAACGACAGGAAGTTTCTATTCCGCATAGCCACAAATTCCTTGCACTGTGTTAACTCCGTGAAAAGTCCTGATGTGAATGCTACGTTTACGATAGTCCAATTGAATTATAGACGATGTGACGCAAGTCACACAAACGAAGCAATCAAAGCTATACTAAAGACTTGTGAATACTTGGCCCTAGTGAATGTGGTTTCAGTTGAGCAGATTTGTGGTGTTCCCTATTGGTTGATATTAAAGTGCCTTTGCAGACGTAGTTCCTGACTTGTACTCAGTCGTGTACCAGGTTTCATGATGATTAGACAAACTATTGCGCACTTCAGCAAAAGTTTGTTTAAGACCCTGGTCTTTCTCAGGTTTATTGGTTGAGGGTGGACATATTGTGTATCCACTTGGGCAGATTTATGGACCAATGATCCTCAAGGCCAGTCGGTAACAAATATTACACCTTGTTCTGACCCTCTAATTGTAACGCCCCCTTTGGCCAATCGGTGTGATAGAAAATGTCACTACACGGTAGCATCGTTTCATAAAGATCTGGTCAGTGGCGTCTGAGTTACAGCATATGAAGAACGAGCAATGTAGCGGCCCACTGGGGCTAATCGGTGTAAATGCTGAAACATACTGGTGAGATGCGTCACTCCCCCAAGTTTGTTTGTGTCTGAGATATCGCACATGACACATGGACAAACAAACAAATGATGTAGCGCCCCCCTTGGGCCAATCAGTGTAATGTTGAAGTAGTGAGATGCATCATTTTCCTAAGTTTCATCAAAATCAGATCGGCCGAAGATATTGTATGGATGGACGGACACAGACCAACCCATCAAAGCATCACAGATAGTCTCCAAACACAACATCTACACAGTGCTAGCTCATCGCCCATTGTTAAAGCTTGTGTGTGTGTGCGTGTGCGTGTGCGTGCGCTCTCACTGTCAGGATCCTGGAGGTAAAATTGCATTTAGAACCAATAAGCCTGTGACTTATTTATCCATCTGTCATTCCGTCTTACCCTACTCTGGCTGAACGAGGCGGCTGAAAACCGACAAAGGTCACTTGGTTTCCTTGACTCCCTATTCGATTTGATGTTCTCCCTGACCTCCACTCCAGATCCATTTCTCAGCTTATGAAGCCGTACTTCCGAAACGTGAGCACTTGCAGCGTCACAATAATTATAACGGCTCAGGAGTAAGACGAAGCTCATCGTTGCGTCAAGAAGTTTCAATTTCAAAATAAATTAATTACGCCAGTTCAGAAGTTTAACGTTAACAAATACAAATGTAAGTGCGCAGAGATTTTTTTTAACACTTAAGAACCGGAATCTGCCTCCAGTATTAGTGGCTGCCTCTACTTTGGACTGTCTCCTGCTCCCAGTCTCACGGCTCAGAGCCTGGAACAGCAGCTTTAAGCTTTAAGACGCGCTAAACCACTGAAGATCTGACACGGTTACATTTAGTTACTGTAAAACCACACTTGTTTAATTCCTCCTTAGACATGGTAACGTCCTCATAGTGTCGTGGTATTATCTGTGTTCCCTTCATCCAACGCTTCATCCCGGTCCTGAAGCTGATCTGATTCTAAATCGTCGGCTCCTCGCACAGCTGTTCATTGAATATTTGTCCTCTGCAGAGCAATTGTCTTTCATCCACCGCTGAAAATGCTCTTGAACGTTTTCAATGAAAAGGGCTTTAAGTTGATTGGCGTGGAGTGGCTTAATAGTGGTTCTTTATGCGCCTTTTATGTGATCCTTTTTAATGGCAAAGTGTCACCAATAGTTCACGGGTAAATTCACAAGTACCCTCTGTCAGGTTTTCCCGTCAAGCACCTCCTGAAATATTCTTTTTGACGAGTGGCTGCAAAGGTTTGGACATTTCACACGTGTCTATTTAAGAGGATAAGTGGGGATCAGCGGGCCTTGTTGATTGCACATGGATCCAAATGAGAAAATGGCAAAGTTGAAAACAATGAAATGGAGTAAGTGTATCACAGAATTCCACTTTGACCGACTTTAGTTTAATTCAACCTTGAATGGCGAAGAAAAAATATATAGAAAATCATTTTTTATGTGGTAACATTGTAGTTCTCCCACTCTCCCCACTAGCAATGGCAGCGATGCCATGTGGCTTGGATTCACTGTTCACAATGTTCAGTGCTTCTTTCCATTTGTTACATCAAGACTCGTTCCGATGTCTTCCCACTTCTTTCTGCCCTCAGTCGAAGACGTTCAGCGATCGGATTTGAAAGCTTGCGTCAAAAATGGTGGAGGCTTGACTTCCTCCAACCCTGTCGGATCAGCGCAGACTTCCACCGACGAGGCATCGTCTATCTTTTCCTAACGACTGCGAACACGGCCCAGTGTTACTCTCCCTATGAGGCCTTGGCATCTCCATTCCGTAATGAGGCAGTGAAGAAAAAAGGGTGCAGATTAGAATAACAGCCTTAACTAATCCATAACGGGCCGATGAGGCGCCACGTTTGGGGAAAGCGTGTCATCTCTCATTTCGCAGTGCGACGGCGAAATCTCTCCTCTCCTCTCGCCCCCTACGCAAAACAAGTCCCGAGAATAGCGGCCGCCGGCACAAGGACGGCGATCGACAAAACATGGCTTCCTCCTTTATCTCTCTCTCTCTCTCTCTCTGCTTTCTTCGGCTCCCGCCAGTCGCCTGGAGAGAACAGAGAGGAAATCCATGACTCTGACTGCTGACTTTGGAAATCAAAGAGGGAGGGAAAACGACTCGGAGGACTCCGGCCCTCATCTCGGGGACAGAGGCGGTTCTGCCAATGATTGTTATTGACGGGTCTTCCTCTTGTCCTTGGCTCCGGCTGTGGGAGGACAGCAGGGGGACACAACCAGGCGAAGTTAGCTGGTGGATCAAAGCTCGCAGGGCGTCTGAACTTGATTAAATTGGAAGAATACCACATCCATACCAAATGTTGATTCTCTGAGCAATCAAGGAAAGACGTCATACACATGAGCGCCTGTGACTACAAGTACCGTTGTGCCTTTCTCCCCTTATTATGATGTCGTCGAGCTCGGCTTGTGAAGCCACTAACTTGTCACTGGCGTTGTATGCAGCATTCAAATGTGAAATCTCCACGAGATCGCAACAGGCGCAGGAAAGGAGAATCACAGATTGTACACGGGTGTCAGGCTCTGCCATCACAGCAGTGGAGAGAAGAGGAGCTGCTGTAGCTCTGGCCATTTCCCACCGCCTGCACAGCGTACGCAGGCAACGATATGAGAAATAATTGCTTTTAACCTGACACCGCGCTGGTGTCAGGTACACGGTGACTTTGGCATTGTAACAGCCGATAGTGTGCGACCTGTTCTTCTTCCCAGCACCGATGGCGGAACAATTTCCCCATAGAGTAAGAGTAGTAGAACGGGAGGTTGGGGCTCTGACAGTGGCGCCCAGACTCCTGAGATACAAGTAAACAACCCAACTCCATGGTGTCTCCCTTACTGGTTTCGGCCCCTGTGTGCCAAACGGAACAGAAGGAACTGCTCAGCATGGATATCACTTTGTTTGTGTTCCGTTTCTGGATGTATGCTGCAGGTATGCGTGTGTGTGTCCATACATAAATACATGCGTACGTGAGTTTTGCGTAGCCGTGTTTACATGTGTGCTAAGCGGGGGGAGAAATAGCTGGTGGCTGCTTTCATCTCTGATGAGGCCCTATTTCAGGATGACCAGAGCTCACCAGGAAGCAGCCCCTCGTCTCTCATTTCCTCTGCAGCCAGTAGAGATGAGGTCTCCTCCAAAATATTTAGCCGGGGAATAATGATGTTTGATTTGACTCTCTACCGGGCTATTTTTCGCCCACCGCTGCCACCGAGGAAGAATAAACAAGCGAGGCCACGTCCACAAAAAACATCGGATCATTGTTTATGGATGATGGTGTATTTCTATAGAATGAAGAGGTGCTGTGTTTTCCTCTCGGTGGCGTGAGTCACACTCGGGTTGAATTCGGTGTGAGCACGCTGCATTTCAGATGCTCAACATCTGAAGGAAGTGTTGTTCCAACAACACTGCAGGTAAGACGCAATCAGCTGGCTCTCTGAATCTGCAATGGAAGGTGTTTTGGATACTGCAAATACGTATTTCAGCCGATTTATTGAGTGTGGATTTATTATGAACTGGGTTTTAATGTGTTATCGTCAGAAAACATCCAGTTGTGTGTTTCAGAACAGAGAGAAATGAAAAGCAGACAAACTCAAAGCCTTTATTGAACAATCACTAACTGCTCTCTGGGTTATGGGAAAATAATAATAATCTGTATCGGGTATTAAATTAGTTAGTATTAATTAGTTAGTATTAATTAGTTAGCTTTTGCTGGGCAAAACTTCCAATCCGATTGATTTTCGTATTCATTTGCGGCTAATCAAAGATAAACGGCTTGGGAATCCTCTGGGAATGTGGGGCGTATTTACCCACCTTACCAACTCAAATCCTTCTGACATCCCAGCCAGAGAAACGCATCACTTATCTCATTACAGTCTGCAGTCTCTCTGAGGAGCAAAGTCATTTGCATGGCTGCTTGTCAACCGTTTTAATATTGACAAAGATTTGCACATTTTCATCGTGTCACATAACAACAAAAGGTATACAAAGTTGTTTATGACTGTTCCGCTGCTGAGCAACGGGCACATTCCTTATTGCAGTGCACATTAAAAAAGATTGCACTTTGTTCCGAGTGGCAATTGCAAATCACAAACGTCAGGGGGGAAGAAAAAAAAGATGCCTGCAATGGCAGTTTGAGTCTGACGAAAAGGCATTTACATATTAAACCACACATCAGCGTGCGGAGCGAGACTCTCTGTTTGAATTGCGTGCTTCAGCCTGCCTTCCTTCAGTGAATGGAATAACAGGGCCCTCGCTGTTGTGACTGCGGCGCCGTAAATTTGAAGTTGTTTACGGATGCTGCCATCTTGCTGCGCTCCGGGAGGGAAACTTGGACCATTTACCGGCAGCTTGATGAGAGTGCAGTGAGGCGAGTTAATTAATACAACATCCCTGGACCCACGGGCTGCGCTGCAAACCTCACCCAGGAGGGAGGAGGAGAAGAGGGAGGGAGGGAGAGATGGACGGAGATAGAGAGGAAGACAGATAAATGGACAGGAGAAAGAGGGAGGGAGGAAGAGGAGGAAAAATAAGGAGAGGGAATCATAGCTATGTAGAGAGAGAATAGATAGAAGAGATACGAGTTTTAAGAGTGCAGGACTGCACACTGGGATGAGGGCACCGGTCAGTATTGGGAGACACATGGCTGCCGTACACAGTGAAACCATGCAGCCGACACATCGTCATGTGGCTGAACATACGGTCATCTCCAACTCCGTGAAACCCGGAGTGAAACCCAGAGTGAAACCCAGAGTGAAACCCAGAGTGTGCCAATCGATGTAGCAGTGAGCGATTTCTGAGGGATGTCAGGCGACAGATCTGATTTGACATTGGTATGATTTAGTGTTAAGGTCCCTTCAGCATCCCACTGTGTTTTGTTTTCCCCTGGTGGAGACACGCCCTTCAGTGTCACATCCCAGCAGCATCTACTGGAATAAACGTACAACCGGATAGCTGGACGCCACGGCCGAAGGTAGGGAGGTCTATAGGGGGGTCTATAGAGAGGTCTATAGAGGGGTCTATAGGGATGTCTATAGAGAGGTCTATAGGGGGGTCTATAGGGAGGTCTATAGAGGGGTCTATAGGGATGTCTATAGAGAGGTCTATAGGGGGGTCTATAGGGATGTCTATAGAGAGGTCTATAGGGAGGTCTATAGGGAGGTCCATAGGGGGGTCTATAGGGAGGTCTATAGGGAGGTTATAGGGAGGTCTATAGAGAGGTCTATAGGGGGGTCTATAGGGAGGTCTATAGGGAGGTCTATAGAGAGGTCTATAGGGGGGTTTATAGGGAGGTCCATAGAGAGGTCTATAGGGGGGTCTATAGGGATGTCTATAGAGAGGTCTATAGAGAGGTCTATAGGGGGGTTTATAGGGAGGTCCATTGGGAGGTCTATAGGGGGGTTTATAGGGAG
>OMOT01068555.1:0-18237 GCA_900312575.1 Acanthochaenus luetkenii | reverse complement strand
ACCAAAGATGATACCTGGCGAGCGGCGAGCTGCGATCATGTCCTTCTCGCTGGCGGTGTTTGGAGCGCTGATGCTGCAGTGTGTCTCTTCCCAGAACGGTAGGAACGCGCCTTGTAGAAATACACGACGCTTGAACGCGCGTCATGGCGAAAAATGCGTTTGAGACAGAGAGACGTCTGCAGGATTTCTATCATAAGGGTTATTTTTTTTACATTATTATTATTATTTCCCCCCCCAGCAACTCGAGCCTCGTTAGATAAATATCCAGCATGGAATCAAGCTACTCTCAAATAAATAGATGTCGAATGAAGCCTCTTTTTTTTTTTAAAGCACCGCGCGTTTGAACATGAGGATCAATGAATCATTAAGTGGCTCCGATCTGTACTGGTCTGGCTGAGAGACACGGAGGCCTCTGCAATGTCCCAGAAATGTCCTTTAGAGCGCGGAGCTGAATACCGACTCGAAGCATCAAGGACAAGTTCTGCTCACAGGGACAGGGAATCACTAGGGAGAGGGGGGTGGGAAAAAAACCGTGTATCCGGGGTGTAATCTGAAGTTCTTTTCCTTTGACTCGCACACACACACACACACACACACACACACACACACACACAGCCAACCTGGCAGGCCAGGCAGTCCACTCAGATATGTGTGGAGTGCAATATGACTCAGGAATCCAGCAACCCAGCAGTGTACTAGGCTGCTGACTGGTGTCCTACAGGGTGAGATAATGCGCCGCATGGAGCCCAACATGTAGGCTTTGTAACCAGACGCAAGACCTTAGATGTGCAGCACCGGCTCCAATATAGCACCAGTCCATTTTGCTGCATGCTTCTATTTTTAGAGCAGAGATGCTGCACCGGGAACCCTGGCCGTAATGTCCTCTTGCAAGAGTGGATCTGTTAACTCTTCGCCGAGATATGCTGCACTGCAGGATGCCATTGATTCCTCAATCCAATTCTACTTGTCCGAATGACCCCTCTGCTCGTAAATCTCGTCCCCACCGAGCAGAGTAGGGCAGCGCGTCGCTCTGAACTGATTATTCCTAGGTGTGCAAGTGTACAGAGGAGCTTTATCATCGGTGTGTGTGTGTGTGTGTGTGTGAGAGAGAGAGAGAGAGAGAGAGTGTGTGTGTGTGTGGGAATTGATTCATTTTTGTCCTTAGAACGGACCGTGTGTAGGAATGCGTAAGACGTCTCCTCCAGTGTTGTGCACCCACCCGTAGCAACTCACAAATGGAGATGCTCAGTTTCCAAACAGGAAGTTCCGCTACAGTGATATACAGACCAGCATGACCACTGTTACTTGCCCCAAACTAGGACAGTCTTACGCAGCGTTTTCTACACGTCTTCTTGTAGTACTCCTTGTTCACTGTTTGCGTCTTACATAATTGCACGAGGATGATTGGACAGCCTCTTCCTGGCCTGCTTTCTCCCTCGGTCCTCGTCCCTCATCGTCCGTTTCTCCTTCTGTGTTCCTTCTCTACTGGATGTTCTCCTCTGTTCATCTGTCTCACTCCTTCCCTCTGCTATTCTGTGTTTCTGCTCCTCTCAATCGGCCATGAAATGGATTCAATATGAAGGCGGAGCCGCACATCTTGGTTACACGCTGCTTCTGATGGAATATTAATTCACCGTTCAATTAGCGCACGCGGCGTGTCACGGCAGTTTTGGTGCGTTAACTGGGATGGTAACCACTGGACAGGAGTGACTTGATCCACATGCTGCAGATTCATCAGATAAAGAGAAATAACCTGTTGGGGAAACAATAACGATTATTGTAGGTCATCTGATGTTAGGTTCTGTAGCTAGACTTAGCTAGCTAGTTCCAGTGGTTAGCCTTGATTACGCCTAAAAGACTCACTGTCCTTTCATTATTATCATGAAAAGTGGAGTGATACTGTCATTAACTTTAAAAATGCTCCTATTTTCTGGTTTGCATACCATTAGCTGGCCTCTGACAGGACGTGCCTGAAAGGTAGATTTTAATTGATCCTCACTGAAACACTGACGTTTGTGATTGGATGGGAAATAGATTAGAACCAAGCTGAAATGCGGTTTGTGAAGAAAAACTTTAAATCTTTTTGAATATGCTCCTTAAAAAAAACAAGGCACACACACACAAGCTTAAAGTAACATTCAAAGATGATGAATATCTAGATCATTACGTCAGTAAATTGATCAACATACAGTAAATAGGTATCTCCCAAGCATAATGGTTTCACTGTGGTATGTATCCATGTGTAGGGATAACACACGTGAGACACGTAACAACTGAAAACTGAAATGTCAGTAACTTGAGGTGAGAAACATTACTCACTAACAGCCGGTACCGATCCGATACCAGTGTGTTAAAAAAACATATATACTGTATATTTAATTACTATTTTTATAACAGCTGTATACTACTAACCCTATATGGATGTGATATGATTGCTATCGTTGTTGCGTGGCCTGGATCAGATTAAACCGTTTGTAAAACACAAACAAATGCATACAGAGAATGAATGCCATAGAACTTTCTTTTATTATCTAGTTTGACAGTCAGTCATAGCTGAAAAAGAACATGAATAAATAAATCCAGGAATAAATAACAATTCCTTTAATAAACACCCCTCGAAACTAAAGCCTTGCATTTTGCTAGCTCTGACTAACGTTACACTCTCCGCTAGCACCGCACCTGCACCTGCACCTGCACCTGCACCTGCACCTGCACCGCACCTGTTTTTGTTGGCCTGTGTAGCATAAATGAGCCATCAGCACGTGATAAATTACCTGATATCGGATCGGTGCATAGACTTGCGTAGCCTACTCGCCGATACCCGATCCAGCATTTTAGGAGGTATCGGAAACAACTCTAGTTATGTTTTCCTTTTCAGTTACTCGGTTTGCGGAAACTTGGCCAATATGAAGGTATCTGTTGTTGGCACAGTACGGCCCAGACTTGATAAACCACTTCTGGTTTGTACAGCAGGAGTGTGATGTCAGTTTGATATATCAAGAAGAAGGTGTGTTCCTTGTGGCGATCTGCCTGGTCTGGTTGTTTGGCTCTCCCTCTTGTTGCCGTTGAGTGCTTCTATGGAAACAGCGGGGGTCTATCGCCATGCGCCCACTCTCTCCCCAGGGTCCCAGAGCTGCGGCTTCCATAAATCTCCCCTCGATCTCTATAGACTGCCATGTGCTTATGGCTACACGCCGCCCTTGTCTCTAGAGCTGTACTCAATTGTTGCTATTTTCTCGCATTTACCTTAGACATTTTTAGTCCGGTAACATAACAGTAGACTTTGTCCACTGAATAATCGTATGAACAAGCTTTTCCGAGCGCTGACTTGTGTTTTTGCTTGGTAGATACAATGTATTGCTATGAGAGTACAAGGTCACTTGGAGGACTTGTGGATGTGAGCGCTGTGCAAGCCAGTTGCACATTTATATGATGTCTTCAATCAGACAAAACCAAGTGAGGGCATCCTGATAAGGACGTCCCTGCAGAATTGAATGAAATGTTCCCAGGAATAGCAGTAATAATGGCTTGGACAGATCTGAGGTCATCTCTCTCCTCTGACTAAAAATGTTGATGTGACCGTCGTTGACAGTTTGCTGCTGATATCACTGTATTGTGTTAGACGTCATGCAACGCAAGACAATTTAGTGCTGTAGAAATTCTGAAACAATCTTGTGATAGATCATATTTGACATTTTTTCTCACTTTAATTCTGCTTGTATTGATCTTTTCATTTTAATATAATTTGTCTGTCAATGTCTTTTTTATTTTATTTGACCTCATCTTTATTTTATTTTGGTTCCCTAACTGGTTCATTTTTAATTCATCCTTTTATTATCTTGCCTTTCCACCCTACACCTTTTCTCTGCTTTCCTCTTTTGGCTGGTCTGTTTTGCACATGCCGCCCCCTCCCCCACCAGCGGGCTTTGTGAAGTCCCCTCTGTCTGAGACTAAGCTCACAGGGGACACCTTTGAGCTGTACTGTGACGTGGTGGGCAACCCCACCCCAGAAATCCAGTGGTGGCATGCTGAGACCAACCGAGTGGACTCCTTCAGGCAGTTGTGGGACGGTGCCCGCAAGCGACGGGTGTCCATCGACACGGCCTACGGTGCCAATGCAGTGAGCGTGTTGGGCGTCACTCGTCTGGCACTGGACGATGCTGGGACCTATGAGTGCAGAGCCAGCAATGACCCGCGGCGCAACGACCTGCACCAAAATCCAGCCACCACCTGGATTCGTGCTCAGGCCACTATAACAGTGCTGCAGAGTGAGTGGTCAGTGTAGTGGAAAGTCCAACCGAACTCGCAGTCCCTCTGTGATTCAGCTTCCCTCAGAAATCTCCAGCCGACCCCTAGTTTCCTTCCCACATGCCATCCTCCCCCACAGACCTGGAAAATGAAGAACTACACCGTCAACTAGTCGCTATCTATCTATTACCAGCAGAGCTGAGTAGTATTTTGAGTTGTGCAGACGTCCATCCCTCAGTTCTGTGCACCCTTCAACCTGTAGAGCCCAGCCTCCTCTATTTCCTCTCTTCCTCATCTGTAGGCTGTTCAACATATTAGTTTGCCTTTATCTTTCATGTATTGAATATCGTCATATTCCGTTTTTCTCTCCTGATCTTCCCTGTGTGTTATGTGCGACACTGTGTTACACGTCATTATAAATGTAGTCTAATCCTGTTTTATTTCTGTATTGTTAAATGTAGCATTATATCGTGGTTGCAGACTGATGCTCAAAATAATCTCACTATTTCTCTGACTCCATTTATGTTTATAGCACATCTGATTACTAACTCTTATTAATGATCAAATATGTCAGTTGCTCACCCGCCTACAGTGCACAATCAATGCATTTATATAAGCATTTCATGTCAAATTATCCAGTGCTAAGATTTGAGAAGCGCAAAGCCTAGATGGAAACAACGAGTAGGTGTAAACCTTAACAACTCAACACAACATGTGTGTTGCCGCTTGTGAATACTCTGATTGACAGGCCTACTGGTGTATACATGTCCCCACACAAACACTTTGATACTGCAACTATCAGAATTAAACGGAAGACCAATACTCCAATTAAGGCCTTCATTGAAGTAAGCTAATCCAAGAGAGGATTCTAGACGGTCTGCGTTTAATAGGATGTGAGTGCATGTAATTGTAGTGTTTGAGTTTCAGTGTGTTCTTCTTATAAATGGGATTCCCGGAGAGCTAAATTACAGCTGAGAGAGGAGTCGGATGGACCTTGACCCAATGCCAGCTTCACCGGCTCCTGACCCGAGTACTTCTTTTGTAAAAGCAGAATCCGTTGAGGTGGAACCAAATTACGCAGTGAATCTTTGAAAAGGATTTCGTCGTTTTTGGCCTCTGCTTCAATTGACTATTGCCATCAGTTTATTTCAGTGGTAGAATCATATCATGTGCTTCTGCCATGATAAGGTGTTGAAAATGTAATGGAAGAACAGTATTCTGATAGTATCCTAACCTCACACACGTGTAACCTTTCCTATAGTGTCTACTGCAGTGTGGTTGGCCAAGGTTTCTGTATGGACCCTTTGTGTGTCATAGCTGATCTATGTCTATATCTTGCAGAGCCGTCAATCACCTCCTCTGACCACATCACACTTCCAACGGACTCCCACAGCCCCCCTTTTACCCTGCAGTGCAACCTGACCAGCGCTCACAGTGTCCACCAGGAGAGCTACTGGATGAAGAACGGGGAGGAGATCGCGGAGACACGCGGCACAAACGGGAACACTGAGTACAAGTAGGAGTCGTGGCGAAAAACCTTGCATGTCTGTGAGAGGGTTTAGAGATCCTGGTGTGGTTTGGCTTGAGGTGTGTCTCTGCTCTGCAGGCTGGTCAAACCAAGAGGAGACTCCGCCGGAGTGTACATGTGTGTCTACACCTTCGAGATGGCTCCTTCAGCCAACGCCACCATCGAAATTAAAGGTACGAGTTGATTTCTAAGCTACAGGCCCCCCCTTTTTTTTTCTTCTTCCGGTTTCAAGGTCACGTTAGAGATGTCGCCAGTAAAAATGACCCGGGTGGCGTTGCGCGCTAGCAGCCCTGTCAAGTGACGATCTGTGATTTGAAACTGCTCTACTGGCTGCTCGGGGGCAACCAGTGCCCTTGACGCCTCCATCTTACCAATGCCCAGCTCAGTGGCAGCAGATGGTGTCTTCACTGTCTGATGGCATGGGATTATTATGTTTCCACTGTCAAATCTGGCCCCAGCCTTTTCTGCTGTCAGACAAGCATCGCTATGGAGGTATATTTGATTTTGGTAGTGCTTGCTTTTATTTTATGGGGCACTTCTGTCACTGTGGGTAGAAAGATTTACAACCCGGCAGATTTACAATACTACATGATAGGGCTGGGTTTTGAAAAAATGGATTTTCCGATTAATATCGATCTTCATTTGAATGATCCGATATTGATTCATAAAATCCCAAGATCCATCTTTTACTATATGCCTTTTCCTGTGGATGCGTGAAGCTTTAACCCCGTTAGTCTCACGTGGCCTCAGGTTCTTCGTGCAACGAGGCCTGAGGCCACTTAGCAGGTTTACACCATTTCTGCCCTTGTGTACAAACGAGTATAACGTCAAACAAAGAGAATGATCGAAACTGGGAATCTTGCCTAAATAAATATGGAGAAATCTTGGAGCGTTTCAAGTTACAGTAACTGTCATATACGGTAAACATTTACCATGCAATGTTACTACGAGAGTTACGGTAATACAGAGACATGTGTAGAGTAGACCGGTATACGGACTGAGAGAGTTAACGTGTTGTGCCAAGTTACTAAGTGTTTAAATAAAAGCCATTGTTCGGATACAAGCCTCCGTCATCATTTTACAGTAACCATCTGCTGAGGGTGCGGCTAACTTAGGAAAGGAATATCCACTAGGGATGGGCGGATCGAAACTGTGGTATTAATTCTTTGGATAGTCGCATAGAACTAATTTGGTGTCGATGCCCTTTGAAAAGTATCAAATTCAAAGATGATTTTTAACCCAAAATGCGGTTGCGTCACTCCCGTTGTCCCTCTGCACTTTCGTAGCGCGTTATATGTTTCTGCAGATGAACCGCAACAGGTGTGAGACAGGTGAGAACTAGGACACTGCCGGTGCACGTCACATGACCGGCGAAACCCATGTGAAGAAAGATTCGCACGCACCCGCCTTCCTTCCATCAGTCATTGGGAGGATGGTCGAGTCCGACCGGAAACGTAACGCGGTGCTACTTTTCACCAGTAGAAAAAAGTATAGCCCGATGCACCTACCTGTGACAAGGAGCTTCCAACACAGCAGCAATACTAGCAACTTGTTCCACACGCCCAGAAAACCAAGTCACCTGCACCGCAAGACATGAATTGTGCTTGATGTTGCCTATAACCCCAAATGTAACAACATTTACTCAGATAATCTCATCTGATGCACTACGCACATTTTAAACACACACAGCCCATTATATAACGTGTTATACAGTTTGAAAAGTTTTGTTACACTCTTACCATGACAAATGTCATGACTGATGATATTGACGCATGTTATATTTATCGGAGCTCCCGCAAAACCCCCAGTTTCCTACCGGGAACTCCGAGATAGGCGGCTATTCGAGCGTCATAGTTCCCGCGTAGGAGGTGGGAAGCTTCCCAGTTCCCAGGTGTCTTGAAGGCAGCCTTACAATCCAGTGGCTGTTTGATGTGTTCGCTGGATTAGTGTTCCTTCCATCTTCCTCTGTCCTGCTTTTCTGCTCACACAGTAGTTAGCCGGGCTTCCATATGTAGCACTCTCCTGATCGTGCCTGAAAGACTTAACTGGAATTACCTTCATTTACTGGATTAGTGGAAATGTATGATCTCACTGCTGTACAGCAGCTGTTCAGTGCCTGAAAACACATTCACACATTGCCTTCTTAAGTAAAATAAAGAAGATTGCTATAGTTTTAGCTAGAGTACACAGTTTAAAAGTACAAATTACACATTGATATTTTCCCTGCAATTGACATAATGTATGCATACATACATTATTGCACACACACATCTTAAATGTAATAACAGTGGATTAATAATTAATTTGCTGTTCTTCCTTGTTTTAGCTACCCCTGATATCACAGGCCACAAGCGAAGTGAGAATAAGAACGAGGGCCAGCGTGCTGTACTCTACTGTAAGGCTCTGGGCTATCCTTACCCCATCTGGACCTGGCGCAGGGTGGACAGCGGTGTTTACATGGTATGCTATCACTCCCACATCCCCATGTCATCCATAGGCTTAGTGGGAAATGGTTTATGCAGGCAGTTGCGGTTTGTAACTATGTTCACTAAACAGTTGATGTCTGCGTCGTGTCGATGCATATAAACGTCATTACTCGGTTAGAATAATGTACGTTTTGATAATTCACTTGTGATTTATTGCTGTCTGCGCAAACTCCGACTCACACAGCATGATGGGTACTTTTTGATGACAACAGAAAACATGGCAGTGAGCAGTACTCATTACTATTACTATTGGGATCGTAATTCCCTTCCCCTGTATTAGAAGTAACCTACCGCTCAGTCAAAGAGGGTAACTGGCAGACGCATCTTTTCCATACTTCATTGGTTTATTGGTGGCAACAGGAAGACTCAATCGCAGGGTGTCAAAGGCGCAAATAAGACGTTAACCGGAGAAAGGCCAATAGCCGGGTTACTCTGTGCATGTGAACATAGCCACTGTCTAACACATAGTCATATTTCTCTATGACACATCCACCGTCAAGCTGATTTTAATCTGTGGATTCCTTATTCCTTGATAGGAAATTGATAACTCATCTGGACGCTTCTTCATCAGCAACAAAGACAACTACACCGAGCTCAATATTGTCAACCTGGACATTGGTGCAGATCCTGGGGAGTACCAATGCAACGCCACCAACATGATCGGCACCTCTTCTGTGATCACTGTGCTGAGGGTGCGCAGCCACTTGGCCCCCCTCTGGCCTCTACTGGGGGTTTTGGCCGAGATCATCACCCTGATCGTCATCATCGTTGTGTACGAGAAGCGCAAGAAGCCAGACGATTTACAAGACGGTGAGTCCCCGGCGGTGGTGTTTATGAGCCCGTTTGTTACTTAAGACAAACGTTTGGACTGTGATTCATGGATCTGTCTTGTGAATGTTGTGAAGACGCCCTTTGCATGTGTGGTGTTGGGCAGTGAGGGGGACTGCGAGGGAGGCACACTGTTTCCGGGGTGCCGTTCCTTTGCACGAGACACTAACTCTAGTCACTTGACACTGTGCTGTGCCTGCACTCAATACGTCGACCCGACAGGCACCGTCACAGACACTGTTGCAGTAGGTCACACCTTGTCGGGACAATTTCATGTATTTAATATTCATGAGGCATATGATACTGCGGCGTTGCAAGAGGTGGACGGTTTTCAATTATTCATGGTTTCAAGGGACCTTGCCCCGTCCCCAAGCTCCAGCACACTTAGCCATGAGAGACATCATTAGGTGTCCAACCTGCCTATGCCATCCAGGGATTTTCTAATAACGCTATGTACTTTGTTTGTTTTTCAAGAGTCTAGCAATATCATAACTGATGTCATTACTGGTGATGTTGTCACATGATTAGATTCAATGTGCAGCAGGTGGAACGACGGTTCAGCAGCCTTACCCCCGTGTAAATGCACCTGTAAGTGTACCAGCTACATCAATTGTCCGTTGTCAACATCGCCGTTCCTGCAGGTTGCCGGGGTCCTAATTCACGTAATTTTCGGGGGCGTCTGCTAAAATAATAGTTCTTTAGTATATACTAACTACGGTAGAAAACATTTCAATGGAAAAATAGGTAGGCTATCTATTTATTTTGATATCTGACGTAGGCTACTTTACATGGGGGCAAGGCTGCTGAAAACTAACCATGTTATTCCAAAGTGAAATATTACTAAGTCAATTTAAGAATCCTCATAGCTTTTCAGTAGCATAGGGCATTGCAAAGTGGTTCTAGAGCCATACACCAGAATCCTTACTCAAAATGTTAATTTTAATAATTAATATTTTGCAATCAGGTTAGCTTTGGGTATTGAATATTTTAACAGATTGTTGTAATATTTCCCATCCTCCCCCTTTCCCAAATCGCATAACCTAAACCATGTTTGTGGTAAGTGAGAGACTTTGCATGCCTCATGAATTTCAATAAGCATCCAGTCTCATCTCCTTCCAGTTCCCAGCATATTACCCACACGCACAATCCTCTTTAACTTTTGAAATATGTTTTATATTAGTGTCACGTGCAGTTTTAGCACGTAGAGCAATTATTTTAGCTTATGATTTTTTTCACTAACAGTGGCTTCATATAATTGCATCAAACACAGCATTACTGCAGTTCTCAAATGGCATGCATGTTACCATAATGAATTTAAAGTATGTAGTGTGTTTGTACTGTTACTATGTCACAGAGTCAGTGACTTTATTATCTGATAGGCTGATATTGATGGAGCTGCTTTTCAGTAATCTGTTTGAGTGAACAGATCTTTGTGAGCAGTGATTGTCTGTGCATGACAAAAGTATTTTTAAACTTTAAACTTTGCCTGTACATAATTGTTCTCACTTACTCATACTTTTTAATGTGGTGTTGTGCTGGTTTGTACTACATTCTGTGTGTTTGTGAGTAGGGCTGGGTATCGCCACTGATTTCCAGAATCGATTCGATTCCGATTCACAAGGTCCCAATCCGATTCGATTTCCGATTCAATTCAATTTGATTCAATATCTATTCGGTTAGGGATATTTATGTTACAATGCCAATTTTTCTTGGATATGAAAGAGATTCTCAGAGAACTAATACTGTAAATTGTACAAGGAACCATCTAACCTGGTGCATTATAGAAAATATTAATGTTTACATCAAGAATTGACCTCAAAGCAGTTTCATTCATGTACTTTTTAGTATCAGAAGAGAAACGACCAAAATAAGACAAACAACCATATATTAATGAATAAGTAAAAGTAAACCAACACTCAGAAATGGAAAAAGGCTCTGAATTGCCTTTGAAAATAGTGCTTGTTTTTTGGAACATGTCTTGTAAAACCTCTGGACATTGTAAACTGTAAAGTCCATGAAGCTAAAGCCCCTTCATGATGCTGCCTCACTTCTCACTGAGATTGTAAGGCTGCCTTCAACACACCTGGGAACTGGGAAGTTTCCTCCTCCTAGTGGGAACTATGACGCTTGAGTGACACAACCGCATTTTGGATTAAAAATAACTTTTAATTTGATACCTTTCCACGCAAGACATAACAGCATTAAAGCTTCACACATCCACGGGACGAGGCATATATTAAAAGATCAATCTCAGGATTTTATGAATTGATATTGGATCATTAAAATGAAGATTGGTTTGAATCAGAATTTTTGTATTTATTTTAAACCCAGCCCTATTTGTGAGTGACCTCATTCCAAATATAAAAGATGGTTTTCATACGCCATATGGCCTACTCACTATTCAGCCTCCTCATCTACGTTTCCATCCCATGATTGCAATCTGCACATAATCATGCTCATGCCCAGAACAACTACAGTAGAGTTGTATTAAAGTAATCCTTAAAAGCCTCAAGTTCAAGTGCACCATGTATCAGTCACACAGCTACTGTAACATGTTGCCATGTTTCATGCTCTCTGTAAAAACAACTGACAATTCATCAATATGTGCAGCTTTCTTCCTATCATTTTTTTTTGTGTTCATTTCTACATATTTTCCCTTGTTGCCTCAGATGATGAACAAGCCGGACCAACGTGAGTACAAATACGTTACAGTCACTACCGTAGTACTGTTTAGCTCGGTAATGTGTTTTTTGTTGTAGCCTATAAACTGTATCTACTCTTTGACAGTCTATGTAGCTCAAATGTATAATCCAAATCTGGGTCGCACAGCACTTGCAAATAACTAACCTGCTTGAAGAGCCATTTAAGGGTGAGTTGTGATTCACAGGAAAATATTTCAAAGTCAATGCAGGACACTTTCCTGTGATTGACAGCTTACCTCCTACCATCTGAATTGTCCTGATGAGGTCAATCGCACCCATGAACTAAAACTTATTTGCAAGCTCTACTTGACCCAGGTCTGGTATTGTCCTCCACTGTGAAAAGTAGAATTGATTTGTTCCATGTGATCAGCGATTGAGTGCACACATCTTTCATTTGAGACTAGACCTGATTGCGTCATTTACTTCCTGTTTAAGGAAAACTAATTCAACCAACAACCACAAAGACAAGAACCTCCGCCAGAGGAATACAAACTGAGCAGACTGTCTACTAAGTAAGTATGAATCTCTTGCCTCAGTAATAGGAGGAAGAAATAAGCGTTCAGTCATTCGGTAAATCCAGTGTCAAGTTGCTGCTAAATATACTGTATGTATTACTAGCCTGTGGCCACAAATTACCACTGAAAGCTCTTGTCAAATAAAATAACCAATGAATTATTACACTATTGACTGTGCTAATTAATTGATTTGTCTCTGTATTTACAGGTAACATTACATATGTTTTGACCATATGAAGGTAATCCATAGCTATTGTTAATAAGATTTAGCTGCCATTTAAAGTATGGTTGTGGAGGCGCTAAATGGCTCCACTGTATGAGGCATGCCTTATGATTGTATTGTGTGAGGGTGATGGATCAAGAGAGACTCAAACCAGTATGGGATTGTTAACATTATAACCATTGTTGCTGCATGCAGTTGTTGATGTTTATTCTTTTTTCCCCACTCTTATCTGCTAATTTTACATTTTTACTAATTCTGAAGTAATGCATGCAAGATGTTGACCTTCTGTTTGATACAGAAAGGGCCTTTTGTTCTTCTCTCTGAGTGGCTTCATGTAGATCAACTGTACTGTGCGTTCTAGGGGAAAACAAAACAATGTAAAAGAAAATGCCACCATGATCTGGTATGACAGTTGTGTACAGTTTTGTCATTCCGCTGCATACCATTTTATAAGTTAGTACTTTATCAGATTATATATACAGTATATATTACATTTTAAGGGCTTTGCAATGTCCCTCTAAATTTACTGAGGTTTATTTTACTGTATGTACTGTATGTACTCTATGTATTAAATCACTATAACTATGTATCAAATCACCATTAATATAAAGACTATTCATGATGTATTGATGCATTTAAATGTTGAGAAAAATTGTATAAATCTAATTTAGGAAATCTGTACTCAAATCATTCAAACATATTGTTTTTTAAAGTGTGTAGTGTATAGCATGGCTATTATCCTATGCAATTATTATTCATATCAATATAATGACAAAATCGCCGCTTTTGATTTCTCTGTAAAGCTTTAAACGAGTAGGATCACTTTAGAGCGTTGATGGCTTTCGACACAGCGGCATGACTTCTCTATAGCTGACGTGAGTGGCTTTGAAAGAAGGCACATGTCAGAACTGACACATGTAAAGCAATCCCAAGATCACAAGTCATTTCTAAGAAATAAATATCTCAAAAAGAAAGTTTATTAGTTGAGTTGGTGTCTTAATATAATCAACATTGTCGCAGACACACACACAAACACGAACATATTTAGATGTGACATCAATGATGCACACAGTCTGTCATAGAATACATGGCATACAAATAAAAGCATCTTCTTAAGTATTGCATATGGAAAACAGCGCCATCTAGTGAGAGTCACTGGTTCACAACACGTTCACACTATAGGAACAAGGATCAGCAAACCTTGATTTTATATCCTGACCTTATAATTACACAAAGAAAAGTTAATTCTGACTCTGAGACTGAGACTGTTAAGGCAACCTTATTTACACAAATCTCTCAGAACTCTTTGATGAAATATACATTTATGACAAAAGCTAATCATTTACCTACAATTTATAAGTCCCTTTTTTATTCTTATAGCGGGAGCAAAGATCAAGACAGTCAAAGAACAACTCAAGGTTACTTACGGTTATGGTTCTTTGGCTACCCAGCTCCATAACAACGTAAAGAACAATACTATTACATTTAAGCATGAAAATAAAATGTTCCTATGCCCATACTATCCAGATTTTTGTTAGATTTTTTTAATGCCCATTATCTGTGATCCCAGGGTGATTTCCTGGGGATGTAGCTGCATTTTCTGGTTTAGAATGAATGGTAATACCATGTAACACTTAAGTGGGGGTGAAAGGTCAAACATCCATTAAATGAATGATACAGACGTATCAGTAATCACACATGTAGCCACTAGATGTGGGTTATCATCTGCGTACGAAATCAAATACGATGAAATGGGTTCACAGTGTTCGTAATTGACCCTGTTCCATTTGTACGGTAAATCATTTTCAAGCTGTACCAGCAATGACACTATTGTGTCACACTGATTTTAACCGTTTTATAATTTTACATAGGCATAAGATATGAAATAGACATTTGCTCACAGACAGTATTCTCCAGTCTAATTCTCCCTCAATGAAACCAAGAACAGCAGCACACTCTACACATTATGTGGGAAATTGCAGCCAAGTAAATTGCAGCAGTACACCAAAGGGGGTCAGTATTTATCAGGCCTGCTGGCAGCACCGTCATCAAGACCTATTACAATAAGGCAGCCAAGCTGTTTCAATGATGGGCTTTAGGCAATATTTCCCATGACTTATCTGTTTTATAAGAGTCAGAATAATGACATTTTATTGTTTTCATATCTTTAGAGTAGTCTGTTAATGATATGGGTCTCCCTTGTCCTAAATATCCTATCTTTAATGGGAATGTGGGAATCAAATAGTAGTAGAGGTAGTTATTTGTACCTGTTGCTATAACAAAGGGAAAACCAAACCCCTGGCAAAACCAAACCACAGGAAACAAGAAAGACCACAAATCTTACCAAAATGATTTAGAGCTTTATTTTGAAGGTTTCACACAGTTGTCTTACTTTTGACTCGTTTTACCCTGAATGATATCAGCCTTGTTACCTCATTACAGCTACGTATTCTGCTTCAAGTGGCAATCCGTTGTTTGTGTACATATTATCACAAAGCACAAATTATGCAGCAAAATCAACTGATTTGAAAATTATTTCAATGACAGGAGCAAATTTGAAACCAGCATCCTAACAGCTTATAAATGTACAGTGATCAACAGGTCTGCGTCTATTAGGTGTACAGTATTTAATGGTAATTGATACATTATTTATCTATCATGTAACACGTGATTGAAGTTGTCTATTGTTCCATGACATATACTGCATGCTAAGAAGTATTCTATTCTATTCTCCCTATAGAAAAAACCACATGACCTCCACATGCGATAACATGTTTCACATGTGATACTTTGTGATATATTATCACATGTAATGACATTATGATCACATGTGAAGTAGAATGTTTTGGTATGTGACACCATCAATATTACACATGTGGAATCATGTAAGCAGATGTGAGGACATGTTTTCACAGGTGAACATAATCGTGACGGTAATCATACAAGCATATGTAAAAATGAAAACGTCATACTTAACAGTTTCAAACATGACGCTGTTTCTTCATGATCATATTAACCTGTAGAAATCAACCATATAATTTAAAGAGAAACAATGATCAACTGCATTGGGATGGAGTCGGCTACAGTGCAAACCATGCAACAGCAACATCCTGGGTTCGAATCTGGTCTGGAAGCTTCACCGCATGCATCTGCCCTTCCTATCTGTCTATATATTGTATAAATATTTATATATTAAATCAACTATGGTTTTTACGTTTTCATGGTATGGTTGTTTGTGTAAGGAGAATGTGCATGGGTTTTACATGGGATTCACATTTGATTTGTTCCAGAAACACATATTAGCACATGCAGGTCATGTTAAAAGTTTGTAACGTGTTAACCACATGTGAAATAATGTTGTAGTGTGAATAGTTAATTAATGGTGTCTGATAGCAATATAATTTAGAAGCTTCCATTTAAATTAGAGAACGGGGCACCAGCTATAAAGACAATCATCATTCTCATCTGAAGGACATGAATTCTCAGCTTGCTTGAAGTTAAACCCAGACAATGAACACAGGAGATGTCTTTATGCAAAGGAATATGTTTATTATAAAACGAAAATAAACTCAATCAGGTAAAATATGTACTTTTTTATTTTATTTCTATTTAATCAGGTGAGTCAGTATTGAGAACCAATTCTCATTTACAATGACGACCTGGCCAAGAGGCAAAACAGAAAGCAAGTCTATACATTAATTTATTTATTTATCAGTTTCAAAAAAACATCACGACATCCCAGAATATACAGTATCTAAACACAAGTATAAAAACAACATACAGTACCTCAGCAAAACTATATGCTATAGACCAGGGAGGTTATTTCAAAAGCAGGTACAGTGATCAGAGACTGTCATGTAATGATTTGTTAAAGGAGGGTAATGAGATGAAGGTTGACTTTTGAGTTTTAGTGACTTTTGTAATTCGTTCCAGTTGGTAGGGGCAGCAGACTGGAAAGAGTGATGGCTAAAGGAGGTACGGACTTTGGGGGTGACCAAGGTGGTGAGTGGGAGTACAGGTTGTTGTGTATGGTAGATGACGTCCAGTTTATTGAGGAGGTATTTGGGGGCAATCCTATAGATGATGTCCCCATAGTCATAGATGATGTCCCCATAGTAGAATTGGCAGAATGGTCATTTTAACCAGGGAGTGTTTTGCAGAGTGGGTGAAAGATGCTTTGTCGTGATACAGAAAACCAATTATTGTTCTGACCTTGGTGAGCAGGGTATTGATGCGGGTCTGAAAGGACAGTGAACTGTCGAGCCAGATACCTAGATATTTGTATGTGTCAACAAATTCTAGCTCATACGTCAAAATATGCTGAATTATTTGTATAAGTGTGCCATGACTTTTTTTAAAGATTCATATATGGACATATGCGGTTCATATATCAAAATGTGTGGAATTTTACATAGAAGTCTACAATTTCATAAAATGAGTATACATTTGCATACTTAATGAGTTATTGCAGAACGTAATAACATAATAGTTACAAGAATAATAGTAATAATATACTAATAATATTATCTAGTAATAGTACCATTACTGTAATAATATATTAATAATAATAATAAAAGTACTAAGTATTAATAGTGTTAATACAGTAATGGTAATAATAATAGTTTTACTCCAACTAGCCAAACAACTACTTAAAGTGCTTATTCTACTTCATTTAATTCCTGAACAACCTGGTAACACCCTAGCAACCACCTGGTAACACTCTAGCAACCACGTAGCAGCCACCTAGTAACACCCTAGCAACCACCTGGTAACACCCTATAGCAACTACCTGGTAACACCCTAGCAACCACATTCTGTCAAACAAAGTACATTTGATTGACATCTCTCAGCACGTTTGAGGTGCTGAGCTGGGGGCCTGTTATGCTTTTAGAAATTAACACGTTAAGTAGTTACCATGGTGTCTGCTTTGACATTTTTAAACTAAATCGTACAAAATCTGGTTTTCAGCTTCCATCAATCCCCTGCATTTTCTTCAGGAAATGCTTTTCTAGTTAATATTATTATGTAATTAGTGTTAGTAGGCTAATAGTAAGTAATACATGTAGTAGTAGAATGTGGTTTCTAAATGCTCCGTGCTTTATTTTCTAAACCTGGTCATCACTTACAAATTAAAGAATAGCTACTGATAAATGGGGGTCAGGCTTATATAAGTACAACATTTCTCTTTGGATTGTTTACTTCAATCAGCTGTTTTGGAGTTGTTTTTGCAACTTAGTTAGGTAAGTGAACTGCAGTATTGGCCTCCTACGCTACAATGTCAAACCGACTACAAAAATGATGATTAGATTAGATTAGATTGCACTTTATTGATCTCCTGGGGGAAATTCAGGCGTCACAGCAGCAATTGGCAGAATAATGCCAGAAACAGGGAAGGCAATAAAAACACAGGTAACAGGTAATAACAGTGGACACATATCTAACCTAACCTTTACCGTCTCTCAACTATGTACACCAACTCCACGAGGCTATAGATCGCATCCTCGAACCCTCCGGTGTCCTGCCTGGGCGGGGTGAGCGCCCGTGTGCCACCCTGGCGTCTGTGGCAACCCGATAAACGGACCCCGTTAACGTTGCCGTTGTTAGGAGGCAGGAGGGGGTCGGATCAGCGCTCGGCGTGCGTGAGTGCGGTGTCATCAGGCTCCAGTGACAGGGAGCGCAGATGTTTTGGGGGGTAGGAGGAGATCAT
>OMOT01068533.1:8954-18966 GCA_900312575.1 Acanthochaenus luetkenii | reverse complement strand
GGTCAGAGACTAGTGGGACACTAACAGAGAGAGAGAGAGAGAGAGATGAATGGCTGCTGTATGGATGCAGAGAAAACGGAAACAAGTCTGTCTGTGAATTCAAGGCTGCCCGGTTGAAAGAATGTACTGAATGAGTTAGTCTTTTTGGTGAAATTCAAAAGCTCGATACATACTGAATCCTAAACCCATTTAATGATACCCACCCACACAAGTGATCTTTGAAAATAATTGCAATATCTCTGCTTCTATTTGACAGCCTTTACCTCGTTCCCCCAAATCCTTCTTTTCGGCTTCATCCCCTTTCGACAGAGATGTTTTGTGACTGCTGTGCTCAGTCTCTTCCCTCTTTACCCCCCCAGAGGACACACAAACACACCAACTGTAAAGACACACATACTGTCATACACACGCGCACACACACACACACACACACACACATACCAAAAAACCAGACAGAAGCAACAGAATTAGCAGTAGAGTGTGGGCTAAAAGATAACAGGCTTTGCTGCTGTGTGGGTGTGACGCGGCTCAGCTTCAGCCCTCCAACCCTCTGCAACAGTCTGCGAAAGGGGCTGAGAGAAATCACAACAAAGTGCAGAAACCAGAGATTGTCTTCTCTGTCTTTGAAGAACCACTGAGAACAGACAGACTAAGGGTTCTCTCTGATGTCTGACACAGACGGCTGTGCTGTACTTCTCATCGGTTTCGCCTCGACGAAAGTCCTCAATTCAACTGTGAGTCAAGTGGACTGTCAAGCAGAGATTGACTTTGCTGTCCTCTGCTTAGAGCCAATGTAGGGAAGAGGTGACGCTCCATTGGTGCGAGGACTTTAATCATCTTAATTCATGATGTTCATCTGTCCAAATACATTTGGGCATGCCATAATGAGGGGGAGCTGTAGTTCTTCAACTGTTCATCCCTTATGGCTGAAAGGACACTCAAATTAAGGCTGACAGTCACCACTTTAACCATGTAGTCACTGTAACATCCACAAGAGAGAACACATGACTAAATAGCAATGCTGTCCAGTTCAAAGACTTGTGGAGATTATACTACTTGTCACACTGTGATTTCTGAGAGAATTTTGTTTGCAACGCAACAGCGCATATCCATTATAATCTTGGGTAGAAGGGAAAATGCCACAGCTGCCTGCCCCGACTTGTTTGGTAAAATTGTAATGTGCTCAAATATATCATGAACGTAGTGTGTGATAATCAGATCACTGTCCTTAACGTAAATATTAGCTAGTGCTGAAGGTAAAGTCAATGGAATTGAAATAGCCACCTTATTCTATATGTAGATCTTGGCCTTGCAGGTAGCTTCCGTATGATTTCCACTGTGAAGTAATGGTGTGTGTGAGGAATCCGTTACTTTCGCCCTAATACCCTGCTGTGATGTCCGTCGGGTGATGTGACACTCCATTTCCTTTCACTTCCTGGCCTCACTGCCAGTGCGTCATATTTTCTCATACTGTAAAAAGAAAATGCATTTTTCCTCCTAAATTAACCTGTTTTTTTGGGTGTCTTTTTTTATACCACGAACAAGTTTGCTGTCTTTTGAAATGCAAGTACACTGTCTTCAAGTAGCGTTTGGGACGGCAGTCAAATGTAGCCCTGTGTCAAATATGCAGGACTCTTAATATGAATTCAACCCCCATTCTGTCAAGAAAGATTACAATTCATTTGAATCTAAGCCACCATCTCAGCACACTCAACCTATAACAATCAGTTCTAGTGCTCCTCTTGTTCTGGAAACTGATTGCCCGGAGCCCTTATACAGCAGGTCGTACCCTGGTCGTGTATAGGAAGGGCTTTTTATGGGCTTTAACACTGCTCCTAAGTCAGAACCCTGTGGCACTGCACAGTTGGTGTTTAGAGGGCTGTGCAGTCATCATCAGCATTCAGCTGCACAGTCGTCTCTGAGCCCCTGGCTGATTGTTAATCCCAGCTCTGCCTCCTCCCACATGCAGAGAATCCCCATGCAGGAGCCGGTCATTCATCCTTTATGAGCACAAGAGGAGACTCCTGTTGGCAGTGCATGTCAATCTGACAACCCACTGGTAATGATTTTATGATGTCTCAGCATGATGCCTCCAAGGTTTGCGAAGTGAGCAGGGGAGTCGAGGGAACAGTTACACAGAGACAACTTTTTATTAGGTCCTTTTTCAAAGCACAGCCAAACGGGATGTGCTAGGACCTGGGCCAACTCTGAATGTTTATACCGCTGGATCGATAGCACCGTTTATTTAAAGCGATTATCCTGCTGGCAATAAAATGCTGCCGTGGGGAGGGGGGTGTAATCTGTAACAAACCAAGCCCCGGTTCCACTATAACATTTTGTTAACTTTTGTTGTGCAACATATTTTCTTCCTGTGATAGATGGACTGACTTCAATCCATATAGATATTACTGTTGTGTCTTGGTGTGCTAGTCAGTTTGCAGCCAACCCACTCCTGCTGCGGAGTGTGGATGTCTTTGAAAAGGTCATGTTTTATTAGTGGAAGGTGGATGAGATTCTCTGTGGTTGTTGCCCAGGGGCACCGGAAAGCACGCAGGCCTCCGCACTTCCATTCTGCGGTGGCTGCAATGACAGAGAGCCAGCAGGCACAGCTCTGTAGTCAGGTAGTACAGCATGGGAGAATGTATCCTCGTGATACTGAGGTGGAAGGACTCAGATTGATGTAAACTTGGCTTTCACATTACATAAAAAGTGGGCATCTGGTCATTTTCGGACTGAATTGGCCTGATTCTTTATGTGCCAATTGCCACAATGGTAACGTTAAAGTAGCACTTGTATTATCAGGGTAGGCAATATGACATTGATATGAAAACTATGGAGGATTGATGAGATTTCATTTTGACAGTTGCGTATTACTACCCAGCATGCTATCATCCACCAAATATACTACATTAATCACTTTTTTGGGCCGGTGGTGCTGCAGAAACCTCAAACTTTAACTAAGAGAACAGATTGTATAAATACCAGCTCATATTGTTAGCGAGCTACTGCCATCTTATGGGAGAATAACATTACAACAGGAAACTGTTGTCGATATATAGCATAGATAAATGCTTCAGCCTAGATTCTAGGTGATTGCAGCTACAGTTGTGATCAAAAGTTAACATACACTTGTAAAGAACATGTACAGTATATCATGACAGTCTTGAGTTTCCCATGATTTCTACAACTGTGATGAAATCATTGGAACACATACATGTTAGTCACGAAAAACATCTCATTTTGGTTCTATTATTAATTTATTATAGGTCTTCCGGGAAAATGACAGAATCTGCTGGGTCAAAAATATACATACAGCAACTTGAATTATACATTTTAGTGATGTAGAAAGTTGTGGCAATCACATTATCTTTGTGGGCTCTTAGCTTCTTGTGAGTGATTATGATTGAATACAACTGGTAACTTCTGAGTCATTTAAATAGGGCTCGTTTGATACTCTCATTAGACTCAGCCACTAACGCTACAATGGGAACATCTAAGGAGCTCAGCAGATCATTGACTTGAGCAAGTCAGGAAAGTCACTTGGAGCCTTTTCAAAGCAGCTACATGTCCCAAGATCAACTGTACAAACAATTGTTTGCAAGTATAAAGTGCATGGCATAGTTGTGTCACTGCCACGGTCAGGAAGAAAACGCAAACTATCACCTGCTGCTGAGAGAAAATTGGTCAGGATGGTCAAGAGTCAACCAAGAACCACCAAAAAGCAGATCTGTGATGAGTTAGAAGCTGATGGAACACAGGTGTCAGTGTCCACAGTCAAGTGTGTTTTACATCACCATGGGCTGAGAGGTTGGCGTGCAAGAAGGAAGCCCTCGCTCCAGAGGCGGCACCTTAAGGCTCGACAAAAGTTTGCCGCTGATCACATGGACAAAGAAAAGGCCTTCTGGAGGAATGTTATGTGCTCACAACATACTTTTAACTAAAACTCACTGCCTGTTTGTGTGTAAAACACTACAAGGCACAAGTTTCTTTAAAAAAAACTGCATTTATTAATTATATTAAATCAATCGGATTCACTTTCATATTATTTTTATCCACTTTTGTTTTTTAATTAACTTGTTGATATTGTAATTTAGACGCATCATCTTACCAGCATTAATGGCCTCAGTGTCCTATAGCAGTGGCACGTTTCAGCTCTTCAGCTGCTACAAACACACTGTTTGTCTGTCTGTCCATCCTTAACAAACCGGACGTGTCCCCCCTCCGGGTCTCTGACGCTGACGTCCGTTGCAGCTTCAGCCAGGACGCTAATGAACCTGGCTGCCTTTAAGTCGCTGTAGCTCCCAGATGTCATTATAAATGACTTCAATTAACCTGGAACAATATTAACACAAAAAGTTCACTTGACGACACAGATTACTGTGGGGAGGGGATAGCTAACTGTTAGCCAGCTAACATTAACATTAAGTAGATTAAAAGTCACTCACCTTCGGCATTCAGCAAGCTTGATCGGACTTGTACGCAAATTCATCAATGATTTTTAGTAATCGAGTTACTCCAGTTATTCGAGTAATCGTTTCAGCCCTATTATGTAATAATACATACAAATCACAAGTTTCATGCCGTTATAAATACTAGTTCAAAAAGTAATACATTACAGAATAGGTGCATTATACTTTAATAATTTTTATCTTTAAATGCAATACAGCCCAAACTATATTTTTCACCCCAAACAAAAACATAAGGTGTGGATTCAGGATTATCTGAACCATTCATCAGGTACTGTAGCTCAACAGATAGGCCATTGGATTAACTTGATAAAAACACAAACTCACGTGGTAGGTGTTGGCCAACTGGCTCTTCACTAACAAAAACATCCAAAAAGGTTTACAGCGATTATGAGAAACTAGCAGCAGCATCCTTTCATAAGTTAACAAGCCAATTATCTTTAAAAAAAGACACTGTAGTAGTAAACTGTAGAAAGAGTAAGCATAAACTATAAGGATATTTAGAACACTTGTGATTTAACATGAATGGTTTTCTTCACCATTAAATGACACTTGCATGGCTAAGACATTTACTGGAGGCTGCTGCCAATTACTCAAAAGACAAGAAAGCCTTTCACCTCTATTCATTCCACAGTGGTGGACTACCAAAGAAAGAATACTGCAGTGCCACCACGGCTACACATATGGAGTAAACAAATACATAATTTTGCCCAATGTCCTGTTAAAACTCAAATTAGTACAGGGCACAGGAAGTGTGCTTTTTCCCCCACAGAAAAGTAAATAAAGCTCAGACATGATGGGACTGAAACCAAAATTCCCCCTAAACACCACTTAAAATAATATGGGAAACACTGGACAGGAGTCTTGGTTATTCATCAAAATGATGGGAATCCTGAAAATTCAGAACTAATATTGGCACTATGTGGAAAAGCACAAATTAAAGTGAAAAAGGCCTATCTGGCAAAAGATGAAATGTTGACTGCTTTCTCTAACTTTGTTTTAACCTCCTGGTCATAATTGGACATATCACAGATAGTTTGAACTTCATCCACCCGCTTCTATAAATGTCTGCCAAAAGACCTTTAGAGGCTATGCAGCAGATGAAACACAACTGGCAAAATTGATGTGTAGGTCTACTGGATAGCAAAATTATTCTTCATATGTATCATCATCAGATTGAACCAGTCGAAACAACATGTTCCTCTGGTTGGTACCTAACCAACCATAGTGACATCTGAAATGAAAGCTGCAATAAGTGAGGTTTTTCACTGTCCCACAGCACAGAATGACTTTGGGGCCTGTACTCTATTTTGGAACCCCACCCAGTGGAATTTCAAGGCAATGCCAATCAAATTCCCTCACTCACTTTCAACTGCTCAACAACAAAGGACGGTGCTACCAGCGAGCGATCGGCATCTCAAGACATTTTGTTCTCATGGCAAAAAAAGTTAGAGTAGCTAGCTTACTCATCTCCTTTGTGAAAATGTGACTGTCATTTATATAAATTAAAGGCCATCGTAGGCTGTGCCACAGCCTTGTCCATGTTGTTGCAATTCCGATACAAGTCGATGAAAGTCATAGATTACTTGCTGATCCTTCAAGTTTTTAAATATGGGGTTTTAACGTGAGAAATTACCATTTCTTTTGACCAGGTAAAGTCAACTGAGCACCCATGTAACACCTTGCCTCACACTGATACAGTTCCACCACCACCCACACAACATGGAAGCACAACAATTAAGCATCAGGTCACATTATCTCTTTGAGAGCAGTTAACTCCGCAAATTCAGAGGCTATTGTTGTCCTCTGCATCATGTAAAGGAGCGAGGGGGAACTGCTTGACAAGGCTTTGGTCCAGAAGGCCACGCCAAATAAAGTCCTCCTCTGTGAATGGGAGCAGCAGTAGGAGACTCCTTTCCATCTCCTCTAGACACTCAGAACCCTCAGTCAAGCAGCCAGATGAAATACAGGTGTCATTACTGGAGCTATTCTGCAATGATGTCATGCTGTCGTTCTGATCATGTCCACCATGCTGACTCATGTCATTCTCATTTGACACTGTGCCGTTGTTTACTTGGGGATTAGTTTCACAAGCCCTTCTCGTGGTCATAACGGGCTTCAATGAGGCAACAGTGTCTGTCAGGATCACCACTGGGGCAAAGTTGCTCTGGGTGAGTTGACTGAGTGGCACCGACTCTGCCATCGCCATCTCCTCAGACTCTGTCTGGACTATGTTCAGGCTCCAAAGGTGCTCAGCGCCTTTTCTGCTTTTGGTAGGGGTGTGATTCTTACACAGGTCTACAAGGATACAGTCAGAGTTCTCTTCATTACCCTCAGTGTCCATCTCCTTCTCAGGAGCATCCTGCTCAAGGGAGCCTGACTTCCAGGAATCTTCTGATGACTCAAATACCACTCCCCTGGGAGCAGCAGGTCGGATAAGGCCGCGGGGAAGGCTGGTGTATCCGGAGTGGGTGAGCTGGATCTCAGGCTGCCTCATCATGTACTTCTGGACTGACTCGGGCACAAAGATTTCATGGCGTTTTTTGTTGGGCAGTAAGGTAGAGAAGATTCCAGGTATGCAGTTGCCGACGATGGGGACCAGAGAGGTAGGCTTGAGTGCAGACACAAAATCCTCTAGCTCTTGGTAGGAGGAGTGGTCTGAGTAGGGCACCACATGGACGTTAGGGTGGAAGGAGAACAGGGGCTTGCTGGTTGGCAAGATGGCCAAGGTGGGTTGCACTTTATTCCACTGGTGCATAGGGACAGATCGGATCTTCGACTGCTCCACAACTTTGATACGGCCGGCTCCCGGGTCAGTGGTGAAAACGTCAGGCAGCTCCAGGGCTCTGAGGGTCTCCATCCTCTCAAAGCTCACCTCGATCCAGGTTTTAAACTCCATGGCTAGCTCCAACAGCAGGGACTCCTTCCCCAGTGCATATAAACCTGCAAGGCACCACAAAGAAAAATAAATGATGTACCTAACCATACAGCATTCTCTTTGCACAACATTAGGGTGTATTTAGCTAACAATAAGCAATCACCGATGACAATATTGTGGTTGGGGTGGCTGCGGATGATCTCTTTGATTTGTTGAGTGGCTTGCTGCCTGGAGGGCAGGGTGCGGGTGGGGTCACAGTTGGTGTTGTCCAGGTACAGGACATCTATAGAGGCGTTGGTCCTCAGGCAAGGCTCACACAGCATGGAAGGACTGTATCTGAAGTCACCTGAAATTGAATTTGTGTCAGTGGTGGCCGTTTAAATTAAAATCACACTACTTTCCCCCTTCATACTGTAATGAAATGATACCGTGCCCCAAGTCTAGATAATTTAACATCAAACGATACCAATGATGTACCAAAAAAAACAAATACTTCCAAGATTGTTTACAAATCTATAAAGCCTTGAATTACATCTAGTAGTTGATTCATGTCTTTTCCTAAACAAAAAAATGATTTGTACATTTGATTGCCATTAAAAGATATTATTTCAACTCAACTGTGCTTAAATGAAAGAAAAGGAAGGAACCATGCTTAACAAATCCTGATTAATAAAAAACACAGTAGTTTTCAAAATAATCCCTAAAACCTAGAAGCAACAAGGAGTACATGAGCTTCTGAACTTTTTCACGTCTACATTGAATGTCAAGTTGCACAAGTGCTGCTTTAAATAATGTCCTAGATAGCGCAAGTTTATTTAGGGGAGCAAATGTTACTGAAATAGATGCAACTGTAGAAACCTGCAAATCGTGAACCTGCCAGATGCATTCAGACACTGACCAGTGTACAGTATAGAGCCAAAGTAGCCTTGGAAGAGAAACATGACCGCCCCTGGGCAGTGGTTGGCATCCATCAGTGTGACCGTCATCCTCTCCTTGCCGATGTCGTCTAGCGGGAGCGTGTAAGGCTCGCCCAGCTCAAGCGGGTGGATCCATTGTTCTTTGACCTGAGCAAAAAAACACAAATGATCAGTAGACGATAAAACTTCTTGAACTCACAAAGATGTTAAGTTTCCCAGGCCTCCAACTGTAGTTCTGAAGCCGTGTACGCACAAGCCCGTTTACATGCAACACATTGGCGCATGGATCCCACTGTCAGCACCTCACCTGCAGTTTCCGTCTGAGCAGCGTGGCAGAGATTGGTGAGCAGTAGATAGGCCGGTTGCTCCAGGTGGAGGTCAACCCCACTGTGTGGTCACTGTGCATGTGGGACAGGAAGAACAGCCGGGTACCTGGACACTTCCGCACCTGCCAGAAGTCTACCGCCAGTGGGGTGTGTGGGATGACTCTTCCATTTACTGACATCTTTCTGATCTTTGACAGGACGGGCCGGCACAAGTCCGCAGCCAGTGGCAAAACACACGTATGGCTATAAAGACTGCCAACTGATATTTGGACTCGCACTGAGAGCCCTGAAAGTAACGGCTATGGAAACAAGGTGTGGCGTTAGTTCAGCGTACACGGCGTGCAGGTGAAAGTAGTTGCCTCGGTGGCGATATTAATGCGACGTTGGCAAAAACACAAAATACGTAATGTTATCGTTAGGAGCTAACAACCGCGTTAGCTACGGTAGCATTATCAGGCTAAAGATTAGCTTGTTGTCACCAGCGTGTTACTTCGCAGCGGCATACATTGTGTAAAGTTTCCTCTAGAATTATGCCTGACTTAGCACTGTTACCATAAGCCGGACAATCATCACATTTTCACACTGTTGTCACAGACAGCGAAGGAATTGAGCTAACGTTAGCGTACTACGGAGTGCGCCATCTCTGTTTTCACCCACAAGTGCTTCTTCTTCTTTGGATTTATTGGCGGTTGGCAAACACTTTACGGGTGCATTACCACCACCTACCACCTGGAGTGTGGACGGAGGCTTTGAAATATCTCCAATATTTTTAGTTTTGTAAATAATACAAAGGATAGGGGGGAAAACAGATCTGCATATGCAAAAGGTTAGATACTTCTCATATTCTATTCAATAACCCTGTTGATCTTAAACACTCAAATACAAATGTAAGGCATTTGTCACCCGATTAACTATTCAGAATTATACTAATTTAAACTCTGCTTTACCTCATTGTAATCTAGATATGAATGATTCTCTCTCTTGGGTGTATTTTGACAGTGTATTAAAACATGATCAACTACGTCTTCGTCACCACAATGATCACATCTTCCATTAATGTGTTTCCAAATCAGGAATAGTGTACTATTTAGCCCAGAATGACAAGAATATACAAGAATATTGTAATTTTGATAGTTGCTATATAATAGACCAACTAGTTCTAGTTTAATAGGTACTAGTGACTAATACTTTTTACTAGTAGTTTTAAAAAACATGATATTGATATATTAACTATTCTCATCTAGACATAAACATGTGATCAAGATATCTACATTTGTCTTTGCTTATAGTGCTTCCATCACTCACTAGTCACTATTTGAACTAGCACTAGTCTGACCCAATTCTAATATTGAATCTCCACCAGATGGCGACAAGAGGGAAGAAACGTTTGTTTGACACATGCTGTTCCCATGGCAGCTGACACCC
>OMOT01068531.1:0-10248 GCA_900312575.1 Acanthochaenus luetkenii | reverse complement strand
GGGGGGAGAGAGAGGGGGAGAGAGAGAGAAGAGAGAGAGAGAGAGACTCATCGCTTCCCAGCTGACACTCGCCGTGCTGTGCTGTCTGATGCATGTTTTTATGTTTCTTACAAAAGCCCTCTTTTGCGATGCTGTGCACTCAGCCCTATATAGACTGCAGAACTTGCCCAAATTCACAACTCCGCTTGGCTCCAAACAGAGGGGTAAGTTGTACTTTTAGATGGATTGATTAGTTTAGTCTTTGATGTCTGAATGTGGTGTTGCCACAGGCTCAAGTCATTGTAACCTGTAACGTGATTCGCACATTGTTCAGTACTTTGTAGGACTTTGATCAACTCTGTGACTGAATATTTTGTTGCTATAGAAAGTAAAGGCTACGATATGATGTGAGTCTAATGTGTATGATACTTTGCCACACATTAGGGCTGGGTATCGCCACTGATCAACACAAGGTCCCAATTTGATTAGATTTCCGATTCGATTCAATATCGAGTCATTTGGGGATATTTCAGTTACAACAGCAATTTTGCTTGGATATGAAAGAGATTTTCAGAGAACTATTGCTGTAAAAAAAAATTGGGTGGAACATGTTGAAAAACAGTCTTGTAAAAGGCTTCATGTGGGTTTTGCAGATCACGTGATGTGCTCAGGTAGTGTCCTAGGTCTCCCCCGTCTCCCCCCTGTTGCTGTTCATTGGCAGAAACATATTATGCTCTATGAAAGTGCAGAGGGACACGGGAGTGACACTGCCGCATTTTGGATTAAAAATAACTTTGTTTAAATTGATACTTTTCAAAAGGAATAAATACCATATGAGTATCAAATCACAGTTTCGATCCACCCATCCCTAGTGGATTGTCCTTTCCTTAGCCGCACCCTCAGCTTTTACCCGAACAATGGCTTTTATTCAAACACTTTGTAACTTGACATTCTACACATGTCTTTGTATTACCGTAATTCTCTTAGTAACATCACATGGTCAATGTTTACCGTATATGACAGTTACTGCAAGTTGTAACGCTCCATATTTATTTAGGAAAGATACCCAGTCTATATTCTATGTGGCTTTGGTGACTTTATACTCGTCTGTTACCACGCTTGTAAACAAACGTGGCGGAGACACGTGTGGTGGAAATGGCGTAAACCTGTTACCTCAGGCCTCGTTGTGCGAAGAACCAAAGGCCACGCGAGACTAACGGGGTTAAAGCTTCACGCATCCGCAGGAAAAGGCAAATATTAAAAGATCGATTTGGGGATTTTATGAATCGATATCGGATCATTCAAATGAAGATCGATTTGAATCGGTAAATATTTTTTTTTACCATTTTTATTACATTGTTAATTGAATGCATTTGTTTCAGGTAATCAAAGTGTACAATGAGGACAACACCAGCCGAGCAGTAGAGGTTCCCAGTGACATCACTGCCCGGGACATATGCCAACTGTTTGTCTTGAAGAACCATTGCATTGATGACCATAGCTGGACTCTTTTTGAACACCTCTCCCATCTAGGCATAGGTAAGATTTCTGCAACATTGCCGTCTTTGTTTTGCACACCCTAGTCTGTGATTGTTGTTGCATCGTGAGAAAAATGTCAACATGGAAAAAAAATCATAATGAAATCTCAGAACACTGAAGTGGTACTTAACTCAAATTTCCCACCGCAACCCCATGTATCTGGGGCTTGGACCCACAGGACTCCAAGTACATTTTGACTTAACTTTCAAGAAGCGCCAAAATACTCACACCCCTCTCAATCCCTCACATCCAGTTTACATGATTGATGCGTTGTCGTCTAACTCAATTTTGGCCCCGACTCTAGCAATGTACTTTTGGCAAAACAAAGTTCACATTAAAGGCTTCAATTCTAATGTATAAATCTCACTGTAACTCAAAGTGTCACTCATGGCTTTCTGGCCCCAGGCTAGAATGTCCTGTGACGTCTGTGAGAGTCACAGATCATGTCCTGTGACCGTTTGGTTGAATGATTTTGGTCTATATGTACATAGAATTTGACATATTTGTGCATTGGTATTAATCTGATGCTGATGTTTTCCGTCCCAAATGGGAGGGGTTTGCTTGGTTTGACGGGGTGAGTGATGGTGAGATGGGTAGACCAACATGCAAAGTGGAACAGAGCGCTCTCTCCTCTGTGTGATCTCATATTGAATCCTAAGCCAATCCATTTCACAGTTGCATCATCCAGAAGAGGACGGGTGCTGATTTAAAAGCCTGAGGGGGATCTTTAAAACTGTGAGACGTGACTTATAGGTCTCCCTTGCATTCTGTGATATTACACATCCTCCATCAGCATTAGTTCATCTGCAGAGAGGTAGTCCAGTGAAACCTGTTCAGCAGCACAGTGGTCTCATTCTCTGGCTCTCTTGATGTGTATAAAGACATTACTGTCTACGTTACAGTGTTATAGGGATTTTCTCTCATCTCTTATCATTTCCTAACCCATTGAATGCATACAGGTTGTCGATGCATACAGGTTGTCGTGAGATCTGTAATTCTAAGTGGCATTAACTGCTGCTCATAGGATCCCATTTAGTTTAAAAGTCCATCGAATATCCAATTGACTGATACCCAAGTCAATTTAAAGCATCTGTTCACCAATCTAAACTACGGGGTTTCGATTTTATTACAGCTCCCTCTCTGCTTTTAAGCAATGCCTTTGATAAATGGCAGCAGGTTCCCACTGTAGATCAGTAGCATTTGAATAAATGCACAGGACAGCACCAAATAGTTTGCTATTGGAATGAATTGACAGCTGTAAAAATGTATTCAACACATAATGTGTCAACAATATTTGTGAACGAATGGGTCATTCCTGCCACTTGCGTTGGAGAATGGCCTATGGATGATGTAAAATACAGTTGTGCTTAAGCAAACAGTGAAAAACACACACAGTTGCCGTTGATGTATATTAGAAAACACTCCTCTGGTGGGGAATGATGTGTCTGCATAGAGGAAAATGTCTCAGGAGCATCTTCACACTGTTGCATGCATTGCATAATTCATCCATCTGTTCTGTTCCAGTCATTAAGCATCCCCTTTTTCTCTAAAGCTGTATACAGCCCTCATAGTATTTAGTGTTTAGGCTGTAGGCTGTAGTTTGCCTCTTTGAATACTGCTCATGATTGCAGATGATGTGAAAAGTGCTTTACTATAAATGTTTCTAAATTAGAATGATTAACAGAGGAGAATATTTTTCATAGTTAACATTTTGGCAGATGCTCTTATACGGAACGACTTACAATGACTGCAAAAGTAGAATAATCTTAACTTTAGCCTTGACAATGTGATAATTCATGTCGTGGCCAACATGGCCTTTCGGGCATGCTTCATTAAATAAAGGGTAAATGAAACACCGAAACTGTGAGTGAAAAATAAATAGGCTCAGACTGCATTCATCAGTTATTCACTCATGACTAGTTGCTTTTAGGCTGATGACTGCTTTGCCCTGATTGTTTCAACCATGCTCATACTGCTTTGTGTATATAATGGGAATTCATCAACCTCATAGTTCAACACTGTTCCAGGTGGCTGTCTACACAAAACAAACATTTTCATTTAATTCAGTGGTCATTTTGAGTTCAAGGAATTAAGTAATGTTTGATTAGGAAGTAGTATCTATTGGAAGCCTTCCATCCACAGGTTACACATTGAAATAGTGTTAATAATCAAACATGCCCCAAAGTTCTTAACTAACTTGAAATCTGATGCAGAAAAGCATTGCATTGTGATTGTTTTGAACTTTGCTTTTGGTTGTACCATTCTAATTCTATTGTAAATTCAATAACCAATCTATTGTGATACTGTATATCTGCATATTCAAATTAAAAGTTTCAGGGTTATTCCTGTTCTGTAAACTGTAAGCCAAGTTAACCAAAGTGTGTTCCTGTTTTAGTCTTAATCTACTACAAACTATTTTGTGTCTTTGGTTACTACCAGTTTCTGGAACCAAATGGTACCACTTCACAATTAGGGCTGGGTATCATCACTGATTTCCCAAATCGATTCCGATTCCGATTCACAAGGTCCCAATTCGTTTTACGATTTGATTTGATTATTTATATGATATTTCAGTTACAATACCAATTTCATTGTCAGAGAACTAAAGCTGTAAATTGTACAAGGAACCCTCTAACCTAGTGTATTATTTAAAATATTAATGTTTACATTAAGAAAGCAGTTACATTAATGTACTTTTTATTTAACATGACCAACTTACTACAGCAGTGTATCAGAAGAGAAACGACCAAAAGAAAACAAGTAACCATATATTAATTAATAAGTAAATTAGATTGAAATTAGAAATTGAAATTGAAATCAAGCTCTGAATTGACTTTGAAAATAGTGGCAGAAATATATTAGGCGCTACAAAAGTGCAGATGGGCATGGGAGTGATGCAGCCGCATTTTGGATTAAAAATAACTTTGGAATCAATACTTTTCAAAAGGAATCAATGCCAAATGAGTAGCATGTGAGTATCGAAGTATCGATACCACAGTTTCGATCCGCCCATCCCTAGTGGACAGTCCTTTTCTTAGTTAGCCACATCATCAGCAGATGGTTACTGTAAAATGATGATGGAGGCTTTTATCTGAACAATGGCTTTTATTCAAACACTTAGTAACTTGGCACGACACGTTAACTCTCAGTCCGTATCCTAGTCTACTCTACACATGTCTCTGTATTACCGTAACTCTCTTAGTAACATCACATGGTAAATATTTACCATATATGACAGTTACTGCAACTTGAAACGCTCCAAGATTTCTCCATATTTATTTAGGCAAGATACCCGGTCTATATTCTGGTTGTGGTGACTTTATACTCATCTGTTCCCACGCTTGTAAACAAACGTGGCGGAGACACGTGTGGCGGAAATGGCGTAAACCTGTTAAGTGGCTTCAGGCCTCATTGCGCGAAGAACCAAATGCCAGACTAACGGGGTTAAAGCGTCACGCATCCACGGGAAAAGGCTAATATTAAAAGATCAATCCCTGGATTTTATTAATCTATATCGGATAATTTAAATGAAGATCGATTTTAATTTTTTTTTAATTGCCCTATTCACAATTAATCTCCATGCCTTATCCATATTGCAGTGACATGTAAAGGTTACCCATTCATTCATTTTCTTCCCTCCTACTCTCACCAGAGAGAACCATTGAAGACCACGAGTCTGTTATGGAGGTGCTATCAGGCTGGGGGATGGACACAGACAGCCGGCTGTATTTTAGGAAGAACTATGCTAAATATGAATTTTTCAAGAAACCCCTGGTGAGTCCATGATGAAATAATAGTGATGGGTTGATTGACCTCATTTTGCATTCCTGTAACTCATGTGTCGCAACCGACTCACCTGGTTTATATGCATTACGGTTATTGTGCAGGTCGATGTTATTCCCTCAGATCGACTGATTTTAATGCCAGTGTGTCGTCTGAGTGTTGTTGTAACTGGTGTTGCTTTCATATTGGCAGGATTTTTTCCCTTGTCACATGGTCTCCATATCCAGTGAAACCAACGGGATGATGAATCACTCTCAGCTTATACAGGTATCAAATTATTTCTATATACAGTGCACTCTATTTGTCCTGGCGTGTTGAGTTGAGATCGCCATTGTGAGTTTCTTCATTTTGTCTCAATAATTGTGATATGTTGAGAATCTACTCTACACATTATTTCTCGACCCCATCACAGACCTTTCTAAACTCCAGCACTTGCCCAGAGATCCATGGACACCTCCATGCCAAAGAGCAAGGCAGGAAGTCCTGGAAGAAGTTCTACTTTGTCTTGAGGAGGTCAGGGCTCTATTTCTCCAATAAGGGAACATCCAAGGTCAGTAAACAAAATGGACTGATCTACATATTGTTATGGCTTATTCAAATCAGTTGTTTTGAATAACTAGGTCTCAGTAAAGCAAAAGCAGGTAACTACTAAGGTTCATCTGTCGCCTGCAAACTGGTTTATTTTGTTGCATGCAGTGCCTATATTGATACCGCGTTGTATCATATTGCTGCTGTCACATGTTCTTGTAGTTTTGTTCTATGCAAGAGACAATTACTTACTTCAATAATTGCACGGAAAATAAACAAAATCCTTGACTCGGTCCCTGATACCTCATAGTCTTTTTCTGTTTGTACAGTAAGTGGGGTCATCAGTTCATCCTCTGTAAATATCTCAGTCAGCTTGTGAGAGGGGAGTACGCCGCGGAACAGGTTGAGCTGGATTTTCCTTAGGTCAGCTGGCGTGCCAGCCAGGCAGAGACGGCGCTCTCTCTCGCTCTGTGCTGCTGACAGGTGAAGCTTATACCTAGGGCATAAAGCCATGCCAAGGCAACCACTTTTCAACCGCTTTCATTCCCCACAACAGAAGAGCTTTTGTTTTAGAGCACAGGGAGGTCTTTTGGTGTGGAACCTAATTTTACTCTCGTTGGGTTACCTTTCATCTGTGGACTCGGTCAGACCCATTGCTTAGTCAGTCAGCGCCGATACTAACTGCTGTACCTTTAGTTTAAATAAGGAAGTGGGAACGTTGTGTCACGTGAAGGCAGAACAATGGTAGTCTTTGTGCTATTCTGCTTGGGAAATCTATCTTTGGCTCAGTGACTGTTCATATTGTCTCAATAAAGCCCCTATCGGTGTGTCATATAATTGTGGCCTTATCTCTTTCATTACATTTACATACTAACCACACCCGCAATGTAACTGATAGAGTTGTGGTATATAGATAAATGTGCATTGTTTGAATTTAAGTGTGCCAACCTCCGCCTCTTTACCCTGGATGAGACGTTTTGTTCCCTGTACACAGAAGATTAGATCGAAAGCTTGGAAACAGGGATGGGGATTTTTCAACTGCTTTTTTTTCTTCTTCAGGATTTCAGGTTTCTTGCACATGCAACTCAAATAGAAGATGACGTTTTATTTCTGCTGTTTTCGCCTGCTTTTTGTGCTCCTCATCACATCAGAGTGATTACACTGTAAAATGAAATCCCTAGCCCTTTACTGAATCAAGGAGCTAGACAAGTAAACTCAGATGCTGACATGAACACACACACACACACACAGAATTTACATGTGTGTCCATCCCTCACATAGCTGGATTTGTAGGGGCATTCAGATCTGTTCCAGAGAAGAATGCTTCAGACCCAATCCCTTTATAAGAAAATTGGCACGAAAGGGCATATATTGTTTTTATTAAGACCTTTCTTTGTTTTACAGGAACCGAGGCATCTACAGTTTATTGCCGAGTTCAGTGACAGCGATGTCTACACCCTATTGTCAGCCAAAAAATTACACGGAGCGCCTACAGATTATGGCTTCTGTGTCAAGGTACCATTGCAGTAACACTGATTATAGTTAACATGTCAAAATCTGTATTTATTGGCAGTTATTTACAACTTGGATACTGGTAAGACAATAGAGCTGTAAAAAAAGGAGCAGCAGTACAGTATCAATTCCCAGTATGTTGGAACTAACTCCTGCTGTGTCCTTATATTATTATGTTTTATTTTTATTTTATTTCAGTCAACAAAGTGTAATTCGGCCCGAGACCTGAAACTGCTCTGTGCGGATGATGAGCAGACCAGGACCTGTTGGGTCACTGCCTTGCGCCTGTTAAAGGTTGGCTCGCTCATCCCCTATCACGGACTCACTGGATGAGGCCTACCAAGTGTCTAAGAGGAGGAATGCTGAATCAGTACTAAAAATCTGTTTTAGCTTTGAAGTTACACACAATAAGGTGGTGAAGAGAGCCTAATGACTGATCCTGGATTAGCACTCCGACTCTTGATAGATACAGTATGTGTTCATTGTCTGGATATCTACCACATACTATTTGAAAGCAGCCACTCTCCCATCAGTCTATGTGTAGTATGTAGTATATTGTGTTAGAATAAAAACGATATGCTACATAGCATACTGCAATTGATGTGTATGTTTAGATTCATTTCCATGTCGTCACCAGCAGCTTCAAGTTACTGTATAAAGATTATTTGGGATTTTAACTTGAAATTCTCTTGTGTTTTGTGTTTCAGTATGGGATGCAACTGCACCAAAACTTCATTCAGCCACACCAGAAACAAAAAGCTTCACCAATGGTAGGCTGAGGGTCTTGCTCTTTTTCAATCTTATAACTTTAAGTGGATTCATCATCACTTTAAAACAACGTCCTTGTTTTAAATGTGTTGGAACTAACACAGATGCTAAGACATACCAATTCACTGTAGTAGTATAGTAATATAATATAACAGTGTAGGACAAATCAGGCACAGTATATGCGTTGATACTGGATTCATGTCCCAGAATAGCCTCCATTGGGAGTATTCTGTCCAAGTGAACTCAATCTATTTATGGGTTTCGGACATGTTCGTAGATCCTCCGCTTTCTAAAAATACACAACCATCAGCTGCTCTCAGATTTAACAGCTCATCACCTCTGCTCCGCTGTCAGAGGGGCAAATGCGACGAACAGCCCTGCCAAGAGCCACTCGGTGGCCACAAAGGCTTGACTGGCTTATGGAGAAAGAGAGGGGAGTACACAGAGCTGGATCTAGTGAGGGGTCAGACTGCTGGATCTTCAGCGGTCATCTGGACAGCCTGAGCTGAGCTACCTGCAGCATGCTACTGTAGGATCCCGTGAAAAAGCGACCGAGAGCCGAACTGAATCACGGTTATGAAGCGACACTTGTGTAAACAGTGATACGTCATAGTTCATAGGTGTCTTTACATCATCTTGAGCGTGTGCAGTTATTTCGAGCCACTCACTATAACGGCTTAAAGGACTAGAAAGTGACCATGTGTCATTCTTCTCAAACCCCACTCATCTGGATCGTCTCGGAACGAGATGGAGTCACGTTACTCAGACACTAGATGGCAATACAATACCACAACACATCGCACGTCAATCTGCTCCCTTTTCACGGTACACAAAGGAAATTAGAAGAAAGAATGAAAAACCTGTGGCTATTTCATAGTGTACAATACACACTGTAAGACAATAGATTGTTCCATAAACATAAATGCAATGAAGTGTCATAAGTAAGTAAAGCAAAAATGGATGCAAACATGACAAACATAATTATTCAACTCGTGCAGTCGATACGAAATAGCATTTAAATGTGTGATAACTGTGATATTTCAGAGAAGCATCTCAGAGAACTCGCTGGTGGCCATGGACTTTTCTGGCCAAAAGAGCCGGGTGATTGAGAACCCGTCTGAGGCGCTGTCTGTGGCCGTGGAGGAAGGCCTGTCATGGAGGGTAGGTCAGAGGTCTCCCTCATAAAACCCTCTCTACCTGAGAGACTGCAGTAAGAGAGCAGGAAAATAAATGACGGAGTGGATGTCCAGTGACACTTTACAGTACAGTAGCCTCATTCCAGTGTTTCAATCATCATAAGTGCACAATCACACTTTCTCAGGACTCAATGAAAACCTCCCTAATAAGAATGTACTTACAAGGGTGCGGCAACAGAATCTACCGTGAGAACAAATTGTACAAACAGAATTGTTTGCACTTACTAATGTAAGTCACACCCTTGTAATATATATCAAAGTATTTACATAGTATCAGAATCAGAATCAGAATGTATTGGCCAAACATGCTTTTACACATGTAAGGTATTTGACTCCGGTTCACAGAAACTCACACTGCACTTACGTTCAACCATCAACAGTCAACGACAGCAATAACAATCAACAACAACAGTAGGATTTACCTACAGTAGCCTACAGTAAACAGTGGTGCACAGCAGTACGTTGAATTTGTGCATATGCATTGGATAGGTATGTACTAAATATAGCTCATATAAATGAATTAATGATTGCACAGTGAACATGGCTATGGTTGTGTAATATATGATTGACAGGCCTTGCCCTGAGGACATGCAATGACAGGTCACATGGCTGGGTTAATAGTTCATTAGAGCGATGGCGTGTGGGAAGAAGCTATTCCTGTGTCTGGAGGTTCTGGTGCACAGTGAGGAGGTTCTGGTGCACAGTGAGGAGGTTCTGGTGCACAGTGAGGAGGTTCTGGTGTACAGTGAGGAGGTTCTGGTGTACAGTGAGGAGGTTCTGGTGCACAGTGAGGAGGTTCTGGTGTACAGTGAGGAGGTTCTGGTGCACAGTGAGGAGGTTCTGGGGCACAGTGAGGAGGTTCTGGTGTACGGTGCTCTGTAGCGCCTAGGAGTTAGAAAATGTGGTGGCCAGGATGCGAGGGGTCGGCAATGATCTTCCCCGC
>OMOT01068530.1:0-15663 GCA_900312575.1 Acanthochaenus luetkenii | reverse complement strand
AAAAAAAAAGTAGATCTAGACATCCCTAGTAATCCAAAAACGGGACTTCTATTATGGCAGTGGCAGTGCTGGCACTTCCTCCAAGAGAAGGAGGGGCTAATGAGGCCAAACAAGTCAATCTACAGGATAGCGCCATCTAAACATTTCACTTCTGTTTCTTATATCTTGTATATCTTGTTTTAGACAAGATAGTTTTAGTTCAGTTTTCGTTTTATTCTTATTTCATTTCATAACAATGTTTTAAACACCTGATCTTCGCCTTAGTTCTAGGATGTCCATCCATCTATCCATCCATCTTCAACCGCTTATCCGAAGTCGGGTCTCGGAGGTAGTAGCTCCAGGAGGGGGCCCCAAACGTCCCTTTTCCTGGCCACATGAACCAGCTCTGACTGGGGGATCCCAAGGCGTTTCCAGGCCAGCATGGAGATATAATCCCTCCACCTAGTCCTCGGTCTGCCCCGTGGTCTCCTCCCAGCTGGACGTGCCTGGAAAACCTCCCTAGGGAGGCCACCAGGTGGCGTCCTTACAAGATGCCCAAACCACCTCAACTGGCTCCTTTCGACGCAAAGGCGCAGCGGCTCTACTCCGAGTCTCTCACGGATGACTGAGCATCTCACCTTGTCCCTAAGGGAGACTGAGAAAACCCATCTCGGCCGCTTGTACCCGCAATCTCATTCTTTCGGTCATGACCCAACCTTCATGACCATAGGTGAGAGTAGGAAAGAAGATTGACGGGTAGATCGAGAGCTTTGCCTTCTGGCTCAGCTCTCTTTTTGTCACAACGGTGTGGTAAAGCGAGCGCAATACCGCACCGACTGCCTCGAGATCCTGACCATGAATATCACAAACAGGATTGGTGACAAGGCGCAGCAGTTCTCTGATGTTTTCACACCAAAAGAGAAGTGGACTGGGTTTCACATGAAAATGGCGGTCAGGGGTTCGCTTCAAGCGAACTGCAGCGGAGACCGCCGCTCCACAGTCAGGAAGTAGAATATTATAGCATAATTTTTCACAACAAAATGACATAGGTCTGACTGGTGCGGCTCATTGTGATGAGCTCACCTTCATGTTGTGAGTGCATGCATTAAGAGCAAAGTACAATATGCATGTTTCACATGTGTGAAACTTCTCATTGGAGAAATATGCCTTCTCTGAAAGTACAGCAGGATTGTAATTCATGCTCATCTTGAAAATAATTGTGGCACCAAATCAACAAAAACACAATCCAAGGTGAATCCAAGCAACCAACTTTTTATTCCACTGTCCACAGTGGTTGGTACAATTCACAATTAACCAGTCAGTTTCAGTATTTTACCAGCCAGCTAGATTTTTACAATAGAAGACCACCAAAATATGGTCAGCTTGTGAAAGTAGCTGGACAAATGAACCGGCCACAGGCATAATTTACTGTACTTCTCTTCGCTGTTGGCTGGTGCTAATGTCATTTTTTCATTAAATGGAATAACAATGGCCATTTTTATGTAATACACTGTGATCATGCATGACAATGTTGAGAAACAGTGATGTGCTTACCTTTCTTGCCTTTTTCATCTTTTTTATCTGCAGACAAAATAACAGATATTGTATGTAGCCTTTTATTAGTAGCACTGAGGCAAAAATACCCTCAGATACAAGAGGACGAAACACTGGATAGAAACATGGAAGTATGAATTTCATTGATTCATTCAGATACACAGAATGACATGTAATAAGTGCAACAGTTGGAATTAGCTTACATTTCTAGATGCTTGTACTGTTGATGATCTAGAAATTCAAACTTATTCTACTGCACTCAGTGAAAGCCTTTCTGGATGAGAACTGGTCTCAAACACCATTATGTAAGTATTTTCCTCCATCTAGATACTTCTGGGAAGGAAACCGGTGGCTTCAGGTGCTACACTTACTTTTCCTGTCCTTCCTTTCTTTCTTTTTCCTCTCCTCTTTCTTCTTTCCATCCTCCTTTTTCTTCCTCTCCTTCTCAGCCTTCTCATCTTCATCCTCACCACCATCTTCCTCATTGGAACCGAGGAGGGTAAAAATGATACCCGTCTGAGAGTTGACGCCTACAGCCGTGACCACCATTTTACCAGAGCCTTCCATGACATGGGTACCTGAGAGAAAGAAAGAAAGGAAGGGTGAGAGAGTGAGTTAGCGAGTGAATAGATGAATGAGTGAGCGAGTAAGGCCGTATTCACACTATTCTGCTTTTCAGTAGAAAATATACTGCCTGAACCCCATTTTGTGCTGATAAAACGGGTCACATGACGTGTTCCCGTAAGGAGCAGCTGCCACTATCAGTAAACTGTACTGAGACATAAAGCACAACACAGCTGCAGTCGCTCCATACTGACTCTTTATGCTCAGAGTAACAGCTACTACCAACTTTTCAACCACTGTTTCTTCCATGTCCAGAACGGACATGGAGGAAGCAGCAGTAGTGGTGTTGTTGGAGTAAACGTCAGCTGTCTATCTACCATGAAACCTTAAAACTGATTGGTCAACTCACAAAAAAGAGGTGCGTTCCTCTAAACTCTCAACTTCAGAAAGAGTCCACTCTGATTAGAAAGAAGCCTCGGTATGTCCTTGTGGCTCAATGATCTGAGGTGCGTATCGTGTAAACGTGACGTTGTGTGTTTGAATCTAGTGGATTAATACCATGTACCATAATGGATTAACTCCATGTACCATGATGGATTAACTCCATGTACCACGATGGATTAACTCCATTGGTCTGAATAACAAAGATATGAATAGATTTAGCATTGGCTTTAGAGGCGGAGGCTTTTTGGTGACAACAATAACAATAACAATGTTATCTTTAGTTAGTTAGTAAGTGCTGTATGTTATCATAACATACAGCACTTACTAACTAAACTCATAGATATTTTTGTGCAGGGAACAGTGTTAGCAGAAGCACAACGAATCCTGAAATGTGGGGAAGAGTGCAGTACCTGAAAGCAGCATTGGGTCTTTGCCCAAGGTCTTCTTGACATGGTCTGACTCGCCTGTCAGCGAGCTTTCATCAATCTTCAAATCATTCCCTTGAATCAGCACTCCATCAGCGGGAAGAAGGTCACCTGGACACACACACACACATTCATAACACACCAAATAAAGATTGCCATTTTCCAGGATGCACATATTAGCACACACTCAATTCTGGTAAATTGGACAATGACTAGAGGGAAAAGAAAAAAACTTTTGTAATGGCTCTGATATTTCTGGCTCTACATCAAACACATCACTGATGTGCTTGTTGTGAAAAGTATATCAGGCGGTTGTGACAACCTAAATGATTTCCTCCTGGATAATTCATGCATATATGTTCTGGTCATCAGATTGTTGAGCATGTTCAGTTTACGCATAATGCATGATAATAAAAAGCAAGCACACAACACTAAGACAAATCAATAAAAGGCCTGTCTGTACAGGTACGTTTTAAGGCACTGTTTAAAATAGTCCACTGAGGTTGCCCATCTAATGTCCAGAGGAAAGCTATAGCCTCTGAGCCTGGTGCCTGGTCTTACATTTTGACCGAAGGATGACTAGTAGTCGTTGGTCCGTCAAATGAGGGGACAGGAGTATATACACACATGGCTTGTTTTAATTCTTACAGTAATTTGATCTTACTAATTACAAAGGTGTAAGTGAATGTGTGTGCATGCAAGTGTGCAGTAAATTGATTTGCAGGCATTTATCAGCTGCCTTTACCGTATTTGACTTGTGCGATGTCACCAACCACTATCTCTGACACGGCTATCTGGATAACCTGTCCGCCGCGCACCACTGTGAACTTCTGCTCCTGCTCAATGCGGCTCTGGAGGCCGCGGAACTGCTTCTCTTTGCTCCAGTCGTTGAAGGCCGTCACCAGAACCACACAGATGACCGACAGAAGGATGGCGGCGCCTTCGATCCAACCAGTCTCCGCCTCGCCCTCGTCTTCCACCCCTCCTGCTGCATTTCCACAGTCTGGAAGAGAAGGCAAGCTTGATGTTTTGTTTTCATGACGTTAGCCCATTGCTTTGGTTATTTAACGCCCTACCAGCTCCAGGGGTGCTGCTCTGTAGCTGACCCTGACCTCTGACCTCCCTGTGGAAGGGGGCAAAAAAGAGAATTTCCCTTTGGGGATCAATAATAAAATGTATCTTCTTATTGTTAAGGAGGTGAGGGGTTTTGAGATATAGCAAAGGTCTTGAGTTGGATTCAAACCTATATTTCTGGGAGTACTTGATATTCGCTCTTAACACAATGACCTACCAAGGATTTCCCAATTTCACCTGATTTAACACATCAAGGAAATGAGTCTCGTGGGGAGGCTGAACATTTCTTTTTATTTCCTAAGACATGAAGGGATGAACATTATACTTTCTCGCCACACAAGTATAGACATAATGGTTATATGACAGGAAGGGCCCCATCTTTCACAGGAAGTACAGCAACTACCTATCACACACACAAGAGCCTTTGCAGAGTAAAATCATAACTGAGTCTAAAAATTGTCTAAGAAACCAAGGGATCCATTTGAAATGAACATGTGAGTATTCATTTGGAGCTAATACATCCAATAGAAGAGAATATCCACAGCTAAATTTAGTATTTAAGGTATATTGTGGTCTATCTGTCCAATCACCTTTGAGAGGAGACAAGCCACTTCTCAACATGAATATGTTTTACATTAATAGTTTCAGTGTCCTTAGGTGTGTTAGGTGTCATTCATTCATTCAGCCAAAATAACATTGCAAGTAATTCCTTTTGCTTCCGTAGCATAGTAATAGTAAGAATAGGTAATACAACTGTTCAAAAGGTTTTCTGAGAAATCTTTTCATTCCACATTGACTTGCAGTCATATTTCTAGCAAACGCTAACATGCTAAAACTCTAAAACATGCAAAAACATTTTCAATGACCTAAGAGGCATCTTATTTAGTGATCCATAAGATAGGCTTCCCTTTAACTTCATAACCTCCAGATTACAATATAACATACAGTGTGACTATGTAAAAAATTAAACACTTGCTATCTGAAATGAAAACAAAAATATGTTACTTACTCTCTCTTTCGCCATCTTGGGGTTTGTAAAAAGAAAGGCCTAGTGATATTATGGCTGCAACCTCAAGGATGATTAGAGTCACATCTTGCAAGGCTTCCCACACTAACTGAAGAAATGTTTTAGACTTTTTCGGAGGTATAAGGTTCTGTCCAAATTCTTCTTTTCTTTTGATGACGTCCTCAGAGTTCCCATCTAACCCTAGAAGAGAGAGAAACAAACATCAGATGTGTGGCATTCAGACTGTTATATCTTCCATACTGTCAGCGTCAGCTTTCTTACTCATATTCACATTTTACAATTAGCAGGCACTCTTATCCAGAGCAGATAGGGGTGGTTCCCAACCCCCAGGTTGAGAACCACTGCTCCAGGCCAAGCTGCCACACTTACATACTGTCTGTAGTAATTAAGTTTCATGGTTGGTGTACACCCATTCGTAGAATCAACTCACTGTACAGTAGATTAATGCATGTACTGTAATGGTCTGCTAGGGCAGATAAGCTAAACTGACAGAAAACAAAACATATGAAGATCCAGCTAAACATCTCTGACAGACGTCGGTGTTGCTGCTCAGTCGCCGTCTCAACTCAAGTTCAATTTCAAGTTCATTTATTTATATAGCCCTTTATCACAAGCATGTCTGTCTCAAAGGACTTTACAGAAAAGAACTCGAATATTTTCTGCGTATGTGTGTTTGTGTCCCAATCCTTGGTACACTGTATGCAGGAACACATCTTGAACCGTTGCTGCAGAGTACCGGTATTTTATGCCTGCGTCTGATAGTTTTGATGTGTATAGGATACATTGTTTTAAGCCTCACAAGGTAAAGAAATTGTTGCGGTGTCTCGTTCTCATCCTTTTTAGTGCACATCAACTCTTGGAATACGTTTTTTTGTTTCTCTTAGGTGGCCCTGAAGGAACCCCTTGAGTTCAGTCACTGTTATGTCATCTTTATTTATAGTATAAGCATATATTTGAAGATTCCAGGTTTTATGATTTTGAGCACACCGCAGACTATTTTTGCATCAGTAAAGCATTCCTACAACATGAAACTGGGCCAGATCCGGGCCGGATGTACCACAGCATCGGGCGCGGATCCGCCTCAGTGTATTTTTCTAACTGCCCAATTCCGGCGTGGATCTGACTTATAGATCTGTAACGGCTTTGAGCCGTAACTGGCCCAGCCCACCCATAAGTATTTCATATCGGGCCCGAATCTGGCACGGATCCGTATTTCGGCTTCCGGATCTGTACCAGCTTTGGGCCGTAACTGGCCCACCTCACCCATATTTCACATCCAGCCCGAAGAGGCAGCAGTAGCTCAGGAGGTAGAGTTCCTGCCCCGCAACCGCAAGGTCGGCGGCTCGAGTCCAGCTCCTCCCAGGGATAAATCTGTCGTAGTGTCCTTGAGCAAGACACCTAACCCCAAAATGTCTCCCCGGGAGCTGTACTGTACATGGCAGCCCTCTGCTCCGGCCCCACTAGCATGTGTGTGTTTGTGCAATCACTTATGTATCCGGGGGGGGATCCGTGATGGGTTAAATGCTGAGAAATAATTTCACTAGGTGTGCGGTGCTCTGTGCATAGGTGTGACAATAAAGTACATAAAAAAAATGTCACGGATACGTATTTCGGCTTCCGGATCTGGGCCGTAACTGGCCCAGCTAAAGAAGAAATTATTTAATATCCGGCACTAATGTGTATTTCAAATGTACATTTTCCTTACCATTTCTACCAAAAAACAATACACACATTTCTTCCATTTTTTATGTATTTTATTTTAAACTATTTTTTACAACACACATACAACCCCATACACACAACAAAGGCTAAAACAACTTTCAAGCTTTTTTTGGTGCCTAAAACAAAACAGAGACCATTAAAAAAGTATTACAAAAGAAAAAAACATTTGGGCGACTCACACAGAAACACAATATATACATATATATGGCAGTGAGCTTGTAAAAGGCGTGGGCCAGGCGCTGGTAGATCAGTGTCCCTCTGGTTGGACAGCAGAGTCTCCAGCAGCTCGTGGTACTCCGCCTGAGAGGGGGGAGAGAGAGAGAATATGAAAAACAGACCATTGCCACCACTGCAGACCCACGTTAATGTGTTTAATGTTTACTGAATCACAATAAATGTCCACGTTCTTTAGCTGCCTTTCACCTGGTATGACGCAGAGAAGAGTTCACAGGAATCAGTCAAAATGTTACTCAGCCGCTGCCTCCCTGCGCCCCCCAACTGAATGGACTTGGCGCCTTAGCGGTTCAAATAGGTGGAATTAATTTGTGATGCTGTGACGCCATGACGCTGGAGCAATAATGCATTGCTGCATGTTGAAGGATTCAAGGCCCGTATACATTCTCTTTTTCTCTTAAACAGTCCGCTGAAATCTGTTTCTAAAAAGAATTAACCGAGAAATAGGGAATTCGGGTGCTGACTCCTCATTTTAGATCCACAAGGCCTAATTAAAAAATGGGTTCCGACTTTGGGACTGGCCACACTGGCCAGAGGCGCGGGCGGCCTAGGGGCGGAAGTGATTCCTATGCGGCTCTGCCGGAATCGGCACAGTGGTGGGGGGCGGCCTAGGGGCGGATGTGATTCCTATGCGGATCTGCCGGACTCTGCGAAGAGGCGGGGGGCAGTCTAGGGGCGGATGTGATTGAGGACTGAGACTGGATCTGGCCCAGTGTCAGCTGCTGTATGGGATTCCTTCTTCAACTTGCTTGCAGACATTATTGTAACTGATGTCTGAAGATTGATCACCAATTTGACCGCCTTGTACTTTAAACTCCCTCCTTTGGAGATAGGAGAATTCTCTTAGGGAGACCATCCCCACACTAGCTGGCTAAGTGATAGGTTCACCAGATGGGGGACTGCGTGGTGTATTACTGTGAAGCTTGCTAGACAGGGCTGGGGACAGTGGCACGTACTCTGGGGACTGTGTAGCAGGTGCTGATATACGCTGAATTTGTTTTTTGCAAAGATCTTCATAGCTAGAGAGCATTTTCATCAACTCAGTGTTTGATGTGTCAGATGTGTTTAGCATTGTAGCATTAGGTAAGCTTTAGGTTGGGACAATAGTAACTGGACTAGTGTTGAGAAGTTCAGTACAATAGCTAGGCAACGCAGAACTGACTGGGACAGTTGTAGTAGGACTAGCTACCTCAACGGCTGGAGACGACTGAATGGGAGTGTCACCTGTGTTGGTTTCAGTGGCAAGTTTGTGTGAGTGAGGGGCACCATCAGTGGTGTGATAGGACTGTGAGTCTGTCTGTTGGCATGTGATTCAACATCAACATCACCCTTACTTTTATCAGTAGCATTGTATCACAGTTGCTAAGAATAGTACAAATAGTATCTTTCAAAAACAGTAATACAGCCTGTCCTCTAACTCAAGTAACTCCTTACTGTACCTGTGTGTTCGTAGCATCCCTCATGGTCTTCCCCCTCTAGCTTGGACGAATCCTTGCCCGACACTGGACCCATCGTCTTGGCAATCTGGAAGAGCTCTTCCGCTGACAAGAGGAGTAGACTCTTCCTAATGTCCCACACTTGGCTCTTCCTCTTACTGTCTGCCATCATAGCTCCCTCTTCTCCCTCACGGCAAGTCACGCAGTTTGGCAAAGAGTCAGTCTCTGCTCCGGATCATTGAGGGTCACTGGTCTCCACACACCTCATCCTCTGCGTTGGTAGGTTGGTTGTTCCCAGATGTCATCAGGACGGATCAGCTCCGAACCAGAAGGTGGCAGACGAGCCCCCAATAATCACCTAGCAACTAGCTACAAACACCCTAGCAACCAGTAGTAATCACCTAGCAACCACATAGAAACACCCTAGTAACCACTTGAAATAATCTAGCAACCACTAGTATTTGCATAGCAACCACCTAGAAACACCCTAGTAACCAAGTAAAATCACCTCGCAACCACTAATATATTGGGACACACACATACCTGCTAATATTACTGTCTCATCCAGTACAATACAGTTGCCCATACATTTTCTTCAGGACATGTATTTGTAGTTTTAACTTGTGAGCGACGATTAAGGATTGACAATAAACACTTTCCACCTCAGACAAGGTACAGTGTGGACTTCTGTCAAACAATTAAATTATATTAAAAAGTTTGTAATTGAAGGGATTGCTGGGACAGAGCACCCCCTCCCTACAGTAAGCAGTGTCATTACAGCTCCTGATGGAAATAATTAATTAATGTAGTTAATGCTGCATCGGCTACAAACTGCATATTTAGCTAAGTTAAAAACAAAGGGCTTGATTTGAATTTGGATGCAAAACACATCCAGCATGGAATTGCAGCTATAGGAGGGAGACAGGACAGGAAAAAGGTCCAAACATGACAAATGGATAAGTGCATTGCAGCAGTAATGGGTAAAGTTGTGTTGACGGAGGTGAACGCCTAACCTAAAAACCCTGACCTATTGGTGCTGTATTAATTTCACATAGTTGTACACTGTGATTGCAGTGATGTAAAGTGTTAAGTGAAAAGCCCAGACTTGAGGAACAGCCCTCCTTGTGTGAATGAACATGTCAAGACACGCTGTGACGCCAGTTTACCAGCTCAGTTCCTTCTGGACGGACGGCCTGCTAATGGCTACCTGGTGCAGCTGCACTGTGGACTGACCCACTGAGCTTATTCCCTCTAAATCCCTCTTAGCAACGTTGTTCCTTCTGACACTTTAAGCCTCCCTTCCAACCCAAGCTGACAGTACCTGTGGGTTGTGCTTCGACTGCACAGCACCAGCCATATTCTCATTCACTCAGCCAATTGGCTTCCAACAGAAAAACAATACACTCACAAAATGAATGAGTATAAAAACTGTTTGACGAGCGTGACAGAAATGTCCAGATCCGAGCAATCTTCTAGCATGCTCGGCGGTTTAAGGTGAGTGGGATTACTCAAGGTAAATAAATCTGCCCCCACCTGTCGCTACTGACATATAGTGCAGTGGATGTGCTGCTCACCTCAGTTGTCAATCTAATGGATTTTCCTATGTAATCAAGCTGCTGGTGACATTTAAATGCTCTTTGTCAGTCGAGACGCAGTGGGTGTGGAAGAGATGGTGAGACGGGGGAAATGCTAAGCGTGTTTATTGAGTGTGTGGGAGAGGGACAATGTGGATGAATAAATAACAAGGTAAATGTCAAAGGACAGAACCTGATACAGAGGGGAAAATGATCACCACTATGAACCATGGAGAAACATCAGAAAATGAACACAAGCTCTCACCTCGTCTCTACAGACTCCTAGCTTCCCTCTCTGCGACTGCAACCTGCTGCCTGGCTGAATCCACATTGTGAGAAAGCTGCATATACAGTGATGTAGAGAGTAGGCTTCTGTCTACAGTATGCATTGTCTCCATGTACTCACATGTATCACACAAACAATACTCATTACCATCTATTGTCAGGGTGCTGTGACTTTGACCCTTGACCTCCTTACTACTGGTTGCATGTAATGGTGACCCTCTAGTAAATGAAGCTGTATTGTAAATTGCTCTGGCTAAATGTCTAAAATGAAATTTAGCACGTATGACTCTTAGACACATAACATAAATAGCAGACAAAACAACTGATCAATTAAGTGTATACTATGTAAGATGTATGTAAAACAGCACCCCTGCAAGTGCAAAGATGGATGACAAATCTAAATCAATGACAAAACCCAAGCAGCTTATCCTAACTCGAACCCAGTAAATTCAATGACTTTTCTATGACTTTCAAGGTCATGCTTGTTGGAATTCAAGGACTGAAAATTGGGGTTAGACATGACACTGGTCCAAATTAGATCCATAGGCGGTTATTCATAAAACTCACCGGCAGGGTTAACGAGGTGGTAGTGTGTCAGACCGTGGCGGTGCATTTTTCTTTTTCGTAAACGGGTTTACCACCTCAGTTTTAACAATTGTGTTGGTTTGGCAGCACCACTCGCTTCTGATCCTGTCCCGTAAGAGATTCACAAAAGCACACTGCTGCAAAGAAATACCACTTACTCTGGCAAGGCGGAATAGTTCCAACTTGATTATCTGTTTATGTACGTTAAAAACATTTAATTAATAAGCAACATATCTCTAAAAGCTTTATTTTGTCAGTGTGCGTCAGCGCTGTGCTTGGAAAAAGCTGTTAGTGGTTCATACATTTTGCATTATGTGACATAATCTCTTCTCTTAATTTACAGAGTTCTACTGGAGAGAACATCAACTTTCTTTGCCTTTCTGACATTTGTAGTTGTGATCCATTGTGCTTTTGCACATGTGCATGGATCATCAGGGTGTTAAGTATGCAACACATTGATTTTCATTGCTGCTCACAATAACGCCATGGTAAAGTGTCTCAATTTATTTATCACCTCAAACTACTTACAGTCCAGCTTTCGATGCTATGCGTCTTTCCACCCAAAAGTTGGGAAATAGACTTTTCTAATTCTCTAACAAAGCTATACATTATAATGTATATATTTATAAAGTTGTTACTTTGACAAATAATAAAGAAATTAGATTACATCAACTTCCTATGAAGTTTAGCATTCCTGGCTGGACTTCTTTTATAATACGTTCAAGACAACTGGGATACTTACTACTTCCGAATAGGAAAAATCTATTTGAACAGCCCTCCAACTCGTAATTCCTAGTTGGAAAGATGCAATTCTTCTCTGAGCTCAGGTTCCCACCAATGTAATACGTCCATGGTTCTCACTGAGGTGGGAAGTAGGAAATTCCAAGTGGAAACTTTGCCAGTTCCCAGTTGTCTTGAACATACCATTAGGTTCTGCAGCCTGATGTCCTGAAATTTTGTGAAAAAGTCTTAAAAATGCAAATATGTGAGTGGTGAGAGAAATGCATGTTCCCGGCGCGAAAGGGTTATGTGAAGGAGGCACGCCTATAAACAGGAAGTAGTTTGACATTGAAATAGTGTTCAAGTTCATTTATTTATATAGCCCTTTATCACAAGCATATCTGTCTCAAAGGACTTAGGTGTTGTGGTCAGGATGGTGGATGGGTAAACGTACAGTATTTGTCTTCAACTCTGATGACCTGGGTTCAATTCCCAGCTTTTACCAAGAAGATTTCTACTGTGTTGAAGAAGATGGATTACGAGAGGATCATAGACCCTCGAGCGCCAACGGAAAATAGGGAAGAGAGTTGTTGAATATGTCATGGAAATAATGAGCCAGAGAAGACGCAGCAGAGTTGGCAAATTACATTGGAAATATCACTGAGGGTAATCATATGTATGTAGAAATCCATCCAACAGTAAGAGAGAAGAAATTCATGAGATTATATATTTAATCTGCTTGAAGCAACCAGCGTTATTAAATAAAGTGAATAATAATAAGAGTGAGTCATAATAATTATACATGTTTAAGGATTTGATATTGTCATGTAACAAATCAGTGTAGTAAGAAACATTGATTAAAATCATACAGAATGTGTACCTTGTAAGAAACAGCTATGTACTGTATAAGGAAACATAAAATAGTGATAATAGCAGTACAAATGGGATGTCTGAAAAATAGGAGCTAGGTGTGCCTAGGAATGCAGACTGGTTTTGTCTGTGAGAGGGGACAGGATGTAACAAGTGTGAAAGCAGAGGTTTCTCCATACACCTGTCAACCATGTTGTGAAATTATATTATGCAACCAGAAATGACCACTGTCTAAGGTCATTTTCCGCCCTACGGAAAATACCTATGTCTGATAGAGAGAGAGGGGAGGAGAGTTATGACATGTATAAATATACCAGACTGTTAGAATAACAAATAGAGAAAGCAGTGAGAAAACTGCATGAGAATTCATGGGGCTTCTGGACTAGCCACATGCATTTTAGACGTTATAATTTGGACTGAAGTGGGACTTTTCAAGATACATTTATGGAATCACTGACATTTTCAATAGGTTTGAAACCAGTGATGGATTTTAACTATGTGGATCTATCAATGGATTACAGATTGGTTCAGTAGATTACCTTTTTGTATATCCATTTGTGGATTATTAGTTATTGGATTACTGGATTTCATTTGATCAAAGTGTGGACTAAGTCTGTATGAGTTCTGAATTGAATTACACATTTCTCAACCACTCTGCGTCAACCTGAGAAGAGGAAGTAAATCAGAGTCGGCCGGCGGTCTAACCTCTCTCTAAAAAGACTATTGTCGTGAGTTACAGATATGTCATGTTTGAAGATTTGTTGTTTTTTTCTCTGCAATTTGAGTACATTTTGAGGCTTTGGCATCTGACCAGATGAGGTAAACTCTTTGCCCAAGCTATCAATGAGCTATGGCTCAGTGGGTGGTAGACTTCCTGTTTTCCTTCTAACTTCTACATAGCTTTAATAAGCCAGTCAATATAAATAGCCACACCTTTTGTTAAGCTTTTCTTTGTGCAATCCTTCCTTGATTTTAAGAAGAGAACTCCGGGCACATTGGTATGTCAAACCGTCATGATGATAACTCACTGCCCTCGCTAATCTCACCCTGGGTAGCCATGTAATATGACCAGCGGACGTAATGACACAGCCTCGCTCTTTAGACTGGTTCAGCAGGAAGAACCCATAAAACACAGAAACCATCAACTCAGAACATTGGACCTCATTCTGGAACGCAGTTAAGAAACAGTTCAGAAGAAATTTCTTCTTAACTCCACTTATGACGTTTCTGGCATTCCTGAATTGTTTCTTATCTGGGATTCATTCTTAGCTAAGAACAGGATTTAAGAACATGGAAAAAGCAGTCGTAGATAGGCCAGATTGAAGGGCACTCATGTTCTTAAGGGCTGAATGTATGAGAAATCATTGGTGATTGCATTCACATCAATTGTACAGACATCCTCAGATTTAAATAATAATAATAAATACAATATCTTTATCATAAATAAATCACGTTTAACATTTATAGTCATGATTCTACAAGGCATCGTAATGTCCTAAAATAAATAAAAGCACCAACTAAACACTGCAAATGGCAGTGAATAAATAAGCACTAAATTCATACGCGTGGATATAGCCATAGTGGAATAGAATGGACACATCTACATTCTGTAAATAAACATGTGAATATCCATAACTAAAATATATCATGTAGGCCTACATAATATAGATAGGGCATAGCAAGATCAAGTAGAGTCTACTCATGTATTTAACTCAACTGTACAATTTAATCTGCTCTCAGCACATGCCATTCCTTTCATGTAGGCTATATATTTGCCATTTTGTATTAATTAGGCTGACCACATTTTGCTTCCCGAAAAAGAGGACACTGCCTCTCTGAGATACTCAAAGAAGTTTTGTAATTGTTATGTATTCATTTCAGGTATGCATCTTCTCTATAACGTGAATAGAAAATGCAGCTATGTAACAACATATCTCTCTGTCTTAGACTGAACTTATATCTAATAGTATGTAATAATATAAATATAACCTCAAAAAATAATTAAGTTAATTTAACAAAAAGAGAATTATTCTTCAATTATTCTTCATTATTTTTCTTTAATCTTGTCTGACCGTCCATATTGGTTTGAAGAGGTGACCTTTTACAGTAGTTCCCGATTACTCATCAAATAAGCATGAAAGTCTTTGCAAGGCGTTTCTTTAAAATTGTATTGCAGTAAAATAAGTGATTCAACAGGCAATTAACAACTTGGCATTGTATTCAACGTGAGCACTCGGTGCGAAGGAGAGACTCACTAAGTGTGACGTGCAATACAAAGTCAGGTTCATTTATTTATATAGCCTTTTATCAGAAGAATGTCTCAAAGGACTTTACAGAAAATGAGCCCAACTAGATCTAACTGAACAACGATCAATGAAATTACAGAATAGTTTAATACAAACTGATAACTGTGCATAACGCCAGTGCAGCACCTTATACAACATTTAAAATAGTCGATGCATAACGTTACACTTATGGAAATATTCGGGGGAAATGATCGGTGGAACAAGTAACGCAACAACCCGGATATTTTAAGGAATTCGTTTTTTAAAACCCGGACAGGTGTTTTACAGCCCCAAAAGAGGACATGTCAGTGTAAAAGAGGATATTTAGTCACCCTAGTATTAAAAATCCATATGCAGTCTTGTTTTCTACTATTATTTTCTTATTGTTGGTTTCATTTTTTTACCTTGCTTAGTGTGCACATTGTAAGAACCAGTGGAGAAACATTCCACTGCTAATCTTACTGGAATGATGTTGCATGCAGTGGCGTGTCGTCCATTAGGGGCGCTAGGGCGCCGCCCTACCTGCCGGCCCAAGTGGAAAAAAACGATTCCAATAGATCAATAATTTGTACAATTGTGGTCTATATGTGTATGAAATTAAATTGTTATATTCACATAAATGATATATTCTAATAGAAAAGTGGGATGACTGATGAAAAAACACTGCTTGCAGCCTTTGTCTGAGTGCCGAAGGGCGTAGTTCTTCTACGCCTGACGGGAGCAGTGAAAGTTGAATGGAGCCGAACCAGCCCTCACCAGATTGGTTGAGGACAGCTCGCGCTGAATAAAGCGGCTCTCCAGGGCGTATTTGACATACGCCCGATTGGGTAGTTGCCATTGCGACTGCGTGCAAAGAAGGGAGAGTAAAGTCAGCTCGCTTTAGTG